>SNQJ01S0073607.1:17872-32453 GCA_010110895.2 Picea sitchensis
CTGACTGTTTACCCTAAGATGGCACAAGTCCCTGCTTCACCCCCTACACCCAAAAACTCTATATTCATACCAAGACAACTGAAGCAACCTCAAAACATAGTTGGCCTTTGGTTTCAAATATTCTCTGACATTATAGGGAATGATCAACTAACAAAAAAGTTGTGCAATGCGCTATACCTAGTTTTAGGGAATGAAGAACCCCTAGAAGCAAGGATAAGGTCCAATATTCCTGAGAAAAGTAATCAAAGAGTGTAGTGAAGAAAAGTACGAACCGACAAGGAATTCAGATTAATAGTGCAGTTAGATGAATTTGAAATTAAGGACGTCATGTTGGACCTAGGGTCAAATGTGAACCTTCTACCTAAGAAGACCTGGGAAGCCTTAGGAAAACTGAGGCTAACATATTCCCCAATTCAGTTAAGAATGAAAAACCAATACTGTATCTTCGCCATAGGAAGACTGGAGAACGTGGAAATAGATGTAGCAGGAGTAAAAACAGTGGCTGACTTTGAATTTATTGAGATCATGGGAGATAAGGACCCCTACCCTGCACTACTTGGCATTGATTGGACCTATGATAATTATGCAGTAATCGACTTAAAGAAAGACACCATGACCTTTCAGGCTGAGGGAATCAAGGTAGTTCAACCTTTGGATCCATATGTAGGACCCAGG
This sequence comes from Picea sitchensis, assembly GCA_010110895.2. NCBI lineage: Eukaryota > Viridiplantae > Streptophyta > Pinopsida > Pinales > Pinaceae > Picea > Picea sitchensis. Next base: position 18,548 of record SNQJ01S0073607.1, read on the forward strand.
TATATAGAAACAATAGACAATAATATGGAGGGAGAAGACTTGGACCAGTTGTACATTGTAACAGTTGAGACAAGAAATGATTATATAAACCCCACCACCGATGGGTTAGTAAGTTGGAGAAGTATACAGTCAACAGATGAAGATTCAAAATGGGATTTTGACAGTTTTCAACAAGGGTCGCATGAAATATTCTCAAGAAGATGCGCGACTTTCAGAGTGACCAGATGGGTTGGGACCGAAGTTAGATAACACCCAGTATACGATGGCACCTCAGATCTTGACAGTTTTTTACACAAGATGGAGGAAGATGTAATATAAGATCAAAGAATCTCGGTACTAGATGTAGCCTTTTAGAACAACCCCGCCAGATGGTGGGCCAATCATAAAGTCGTACTCAGAACTTGGGACAAGGTGAAGCAAGCTATCAAGTATAGGTACTAGAATAAGGAGCAGCTGGAATCAGAGATGCAGACGAATCTCCAAGTTTCATAATTGTTCAGTAGAGAATCGGATCCTAGAATACACACTGAATAGTGCACGACATAGTGGTAGGCTGTGGGGATACCCTCTCACTTCTGGATTCAGTTATTTCCCCACTCTCTAGGTCAAATATTGAAAGCTTGGTTTACACATGAGTAAACCAGCAACTGGCAAACACCGGTAGCTCATTTTTTCAAGGAATTCTCATTCACAAGTAAGTGCCCTGAGCTTAAAATATCCCTACAAAATATTAAGGAAATTATTTTTACAGATAATGGTAATCAGAAATAAAACTTAGTGCTATGTGCCAAACATAGCCAACGACTTCAAAAAAATCTCCACTTGCCCTCAACTGAGAAGCCTATAGAATGCTATTAGATTAGCAAAGATTCAAAATAGCCTAGATGACTTAGAATAACTAAGAAACATATCCATCAAAGAGACAGAGGGGAGCAGAGAAATCCAAAACACCATACCCAGCCAGACCGATAGTTCCTACAATCACCCATTAAAATTGCACAAAATCAACATAGGGACCACAGAGCAACCCAATATAGCTATGGTGGTAGATTACTGGGATGAGAAAACCAATCAGGAAATACAAAGTTTACTGCGGGAATATGATTATTTGTTCCCAAATACTTTTTCCAAGTTAAAGGGAATCAAAGGAGTCATGGGAGAAATGAAGATTGAGTTAAAACCAGGATCCAAGCCTGTCAGACATAGACCATACCGTCTTAACCCAAGAGTAAAAGAGAAAGTTAAGAAGGATATAGATAAGATGTTAGAAGCAGGTCTCATTTTTGTAGTAGAAGAAGCAGAGTGGGTCAGCCTGATAGTCATTCAAAGCAAGAAAGACACAGAGGATATTAGAGTCTATGTAGACTACAGAAGTCTCAACTCTGCATGTGTACATGACCACTTCCCAACACCCTTTACAGACGAGGTGCTAGAACAGGATGTGGGAAAGGAAGCATACTCATTCACAGATGGATTTTCAGGATACCATCAAGTCAGGATCGTTGAAGAGGAAAAAAGAAACACCACTTTCATAACAGAATGGGGATCTTTTGCATACAACATGATGCTATTTCGCTTAAAGAACACCCCTGCAGTTTTCTCCAGGATTGCGATAGTATATTTTAGAGAGTTCATTCACAAATTATATAAGTCTATATGGATGATTGGACAATATATAGCCTGCTCAAGGAACATGTAGCACTACTAAGGCTAATGTTTGGTAGATGCAGAGATTTGCAGATCTCATTGAATCTCCAAAAGTGTATCTTTTGTGTACCACATGGGAATTTTTTGGGCCATATAGTCTGTCGAGAAGGAGTATTGGTAGATCCAACCAAATTTGTGACCATTGTGAATATGCCATCACCCACGAGTGTTAAGCAGTTGCGCTCCATGCTGGGACACACAGGTTACTATCGCAGGTTCATTCGAAGATATTCCAACATTACTGTACCTCTGGAAAACCTACTAAAATAGGATGAAATTTTCCAATGGACTCCCAAATGTGATAAAGCATTTGAGACACTTAAGGAGAAACTCATCACAACACCGATTCTGATATTCCCAAACTGGGATAATGAATTTGACATCCATGTAGATGCTTCAAGAATTTCCTTATGATCCATCTTAACGCAACCTGGAGATGGAGCTATGGATCACCCTATCTATTTTTCAAGTCGGAAGTTGTCGCAAGCATAATGCAACTACACAACGACTGAAAGGGAGGGTTTGGCCCTGATTTATTCTTTGTAAAAATTTAGACATTATTTGTTAGGTTCTCATCTCAAATTCTTCACTGATCATTCTACATTGAAATATCTCGTTAAAAAACCTGTGTTGGAAGGGAGAATTTGTAGATGGTTGTTGCTATTTCAGGAATTTTCCTTTGAATTTATCATCAAGCTAGGAAGTTGCAACGTAGGACTTGATCACCTATCCAGGTTAGAGTCAGGGGAAAGTGGCAGAGTGATAGATGATCAGCTCCCAGATGTAGATCTTTTTAGGATTGAGGCAATACCGGAATACCTGGAGGACGTAGAAATCTTTCTCAGTACAGGGGCCTATCCTGAAACCTATTCTGCAACCTAGAAATGCCATATGGTTGTTAGAGCAGTAGATAACCAGTTGATCTTCATACAATTGTATAAACTAGGACTATACAGCATTCTCAAATGGTGTGTTCTGGATCATGAAAGGTAAGATATACTCTGGGAATGCCATAGTGGAGTTGCAGGAGGCCACGGAACATAAAGTTCTATAGGTGGGAATTTGGTGGGAAACACTCTTCAAGGATGAAAAAGTATATGCTAGATCATGTGATGTTTGTCAATTCATGGGCAAGTCATCATGTCGAGACGAACTACCTCTACAACCAGTTAGATCTCTACAAGAATTTGAGAAATGGGCAGTTGAATTCATTGGACCAATCAACCGCACAGCCAAACATTCAAAGGCTAGGTACATCATTACCGTCACTGACTACCTTAATCGTTGGGAAAAAGAAGCAGTTGTACAGGACTGTTCAATAGATACTGCTGCCAAGTTCATTTTCAAGAATATCATTACTCGGTTTGGATGTCCCAGGAGCCTAACCAGTGATCAGGGGGCTCATTTCATTAGCAGTACTATATCAACACTTACAACGGAATTTTTTATTCAACATCACAAGAGCAGTCCATACCACCCATAAGCCAATGCAACAATCAAAGCCTTCAACAAAATTCTGGAAAGGGGACTAACAAAGGTCTGTTGCACAAACCGGGAGGATTGGGATGACTAAGTTCCAGCTGTACTATGGGCTTACAGGACAAGCACAAAGAAACTCCACAGGTACACATCGTTCCAGCTGGTTTATGGGAGAGAGGTAGTGGTGCCTGCAGAGTTCATTACTCCAAGTTTGTATATTTCACAAGTCACATGCATGACAGAAGAGGAATCCATTGCGCAAAGACTTACAGAACTACAAGAACTCGAGGAGACCATATTTCTAGCGGACTTTCATCATTCGGTTGAAAAATCAAGACAAACATCTTGGCATGACATGCACATTAAGACCAATGTATTCATGCAAGGAGACAAGGTGCTACTCTATGATAGTTGGTACCAGAAGTATCCTGGAAAGTTGCGTATGCACTGGTTGGGACCATTCATGATTGCGGAGATCCGACCATTAGGAGTAGTCAGACTCGTGCAAATGGATGGTGTGTTGCGACCAGGATGGGTGAATGGCGCTCACCTGAAGCCTTACCTGTCTCAAAACTGAGAAAGAGGGACTGTCTCTCTAGTCCAAAATAGCTTGTACAATAGTCAGATTTGAGTTTTCTGAAATTTTTGTAAGTTCAATAATAAAGTCAATATGCGCAGTGTTTTTCCATGACACATAGTTCATTTTCTGATTAAGTGTTGTTTGATACAGAACTAATGACTCAGTAGTGAAGGATTCAAATCTTAAGAGAATCCATTAATGACAGTCATTAATATGAAGGGAACAACCTCTATGGTCGGAGAAAGGATGAATCTGAATACGATCTGAATCCATATGCCACATAAGCCTAGTCTAGCCAAAGCCTTTAGTTCCATTTCGGTACCATGTCTGAAGTTCGTTCAGCCATAAATCCATGTTATGCAAAGATGCCATCGAAGTTCGCACCCAGATACCCAACCGTCAAATGGAAAGGTATGAAATCAACCACATCCCTATTCCACTCACGAACATAAGTAAATGCGAAAATCGCCCAATAGGATTTACCCTGTTAAACTGTCCCATCGGACAACTCAGATCCCATTGCATCCATACAATCATGATGAACAACAGTTACAGCTAAAATTTCTCGTTAAGACAAGTACAAGGCCCTGAGAACTCGCCCATGAATGCATTGTTTCCAAAAGAAGCATAGCCATTTCTGAATTCAGTAGAGCAAACCAACCTGTACCATTGTGAAATCCTTCATCTTTAGCTCGTCGCAGAAGCCTAAATGTCAAGACCCATAGCCAGCTGAAGTGCCATGTTGAAAGAAGTGGTACCAGAGGAGCCCTGTGACTCCCGGGTCGAGGTCGTGAGCGATCTCAAAGGGAAAGTGGAGCATGTTAAGATCCTGGACCTTGACCTCACGGATTCAGTCTTGTTCCCACATATGCACACAGATGTATTTTGGGAGATGGCCCCGGATGGAATCGGAGGTATGCAATTTGTTCCAAAAGAAGACTTCATCAACTTATTCAATTCAACCATCATGAACTTGAGAGACCTACCAGTATTTGGTACCAAGGGTGAGATTGCGCAATGCACGAAATCTCTGATAAGAAGGGTGCATGATAGAAGTATATGGTTGGATAAGTGGTATCCAATCCATGTTGAAGACACCCAACAGCTTACTGGACCATCCTCCCAAGGAGATGATGTGTCGAAAGGATTCCAAAGTCCTAGTAAGCACGGGAAAAAGAAAGGCAAGCTTAGCCTGTATCAGAAATTCAACACAAAGAGGGGAGGAAGCACAGTAGTAATCAAACCAATACTACCTGAGATAGTCCAGACTAGTTGTTACATCATATCCAGAAGGGTTATGAGATCATACTATAAAGGCGAAATCACTTTAGATGCATTATCATTCATTGACTTTTGCACCAATGGAGCAGTGTTCAATTGGTGTAGTTACCTATTGGACGAACTATCGGTAGCTTGCGAGGAAGCTCATGAGAAGGGAGGAACCTTCACTTATGGATACCTACTTGTGTAATTCACAATGTTCAAATGGAAGCCACCTATGGGTAGATAGCTGAAAATACCAGATAAGGGCCGCATGGCGAAGATGTTCGAGCCATGGAAGTCCAGACCATACTCGGAGAATACATCCTTCAACATCGCAGCATTTGTTAAATGGTATAATGGTCTGATAGATACAACGCAGAGGTTGCACATCCCATGGGAGATCCTCAACTGTAATACAATAAATATCGCCTTCAACATGAAAAGGCACCATACATTTGTCTGGCCGAGACATGTCAACATGGAACATTTCCACACAAGGATGTTATCATTCTATCTAGCTAAGGAGGCCTTTGAAAGGGAAGTCATGGCATGGCCAGGAGTCAAACGCAATCCATGCAAGTCGGGGATGCATTACATTTTTCCTATGGAGATGCTGAAGAAAAAAGACAAGGAAGCAAGAGAAGGACCGAGCTCAGGCCCAGAGCCAAAGAATCCTGACGCTCCAGTACAATCAGACTCCAAGGAGGAAAAAGAGATACAGTAGTTAGAGCGGAGTAAAATATTGGCCCTTCGTCAGGTGCCAGACGATGTCGTGTTGTCAGGTGTGGATGTTAACCAGATCTTGGGTGTTTTGTTTGGTACCAAACCATTGGTGGAGAGGCCCAGAACCGAGGTCTCACCGAACAAACCTTTGAACCCCCAACCCATTGCATCAGTTTCCCCATGTACCCGCACAGTGGTCAAAGCCACCACTATCATTGATATTCAGGATGACCCAGAGCCTAAAACAATTTAGTCTACATTCATCACTGAGCACCCTCCATCACCACCACCACCCCAATCTCCAAACCCCGCCACCACTAGTCCACATCAAACCACAACCCCAGAGCCAATGCAGCTCGATCAACCAAAGATAGTGGAGTGACGACTCCCAGAAATAATCTGAGAGTCACCCAAACCAACATCAGATTTTCTGGTCCAGACCCCAAAGCATCAGAGTCGAGCATGAAGCTAAATGATCTGAATCCAGACACCCATGAACAATAGCCTGAGTCTTCAACGCAAGAAAAAGACTCTCGAACTAGAGAGGAGCCAGAAGATGAAAGCAACCAGCAAATCACCTCACTAGACAAGGGTGAGGGTGACCAAGAAATCAAGGCACATGAATCAAAAGAACCGGAAGAGTCGGAGATACCATATGCTCATAACAAACCAGAATCAAAAATCGGGCAGGATATGACATTTGCGCGAGCACAAATGGAGTGGGTTCTCCAGAACCCTCAACAATGCACTGAATTGATGCAACTCTGCATCGACAGAACATAGGTTCTGACTCTTTTTCCCACAGCACTAAGGTTGAGGATCACACCAGCGCCACCAACGGAGGAGGAGGTAGAAACCCGCTTGGACCATTCAATGGCCAGTGGACTTCCACTGCAGACATGAGCACCCAGCAATGCAGCTCCTTCATCCACCAACCTGGTACAGTGGCTAGAGACGCAATTATTTGGACTAATCCGAGCATCAATGGACCAATTAGATCAAAGGCTCTAGGAGGCCGAGAGATCTGTCGAGGTTGCAAGGAAGGAAGAGTTTGTCGCGCAAACATGCAGGATACAGTAAGAGCATGACAAACTCCAAGTCCAGCGCAAACTGGAAAATGTGCAGGAAAGACTTGTTGAAGCTTGGTCGGAGATTCAGAAGGTTGCGCCTGACCTACCCGAAGCTAATGAGGTAGGTGAGCCAGAGAAACATATCAAGCTACTACAAGAAGCATGGACACAACTCGCTACTCGTGCTAAGAAACTGGAAGCAAAGCTACAACAGGTCCAGCAAGAAGCAGAGTAGCAGCCTCAGCAGCTGTAGGAGAAAATGCAGAAGATAATATTGAAAGGTAACAATGCCCGAGCAACACTTCACAAGCACACAGTGGAATGCACCAAAATCTTCAAGGAATTCAGTGACTGGATGGGCATCATCGCTCTATGAAACCAAGTCTTGGAGGAGGTGCGCACAATGATCCAGGTGCTTAACGAAGAAGTTTCGGCCACAATGGACCCCATGGAGCAACAACACAAGTTCGACCAAATCCAACAGGCCGACAATGAACTGAATACACTCTTTGAGGCACAGTCCTTAGCCAAGAAGGAGTTGTGTGACTTTCGACCTGTAATTCAGACAGCCTACATGCAAATGCATCAAGTTGATGCAACAATAGATTCTGAGTGGAACTTGTTGGTCGAGGCCAAGCCAAAGGAATATAGTAAAGAGACGACCCAACATTTTCTTGCAGAGGCATCACTCCTCGCCCGAAAATGGTAGGACAAAGTTGGAAGCTTTCAAGGAGTGAAACAACAAGCCTTAGAGTTAGTACCAGAGTTGGGCCCTTCGTTTGAAGAGGTAAAAGAAGAGAAAGCACAAACAGAAGATCCCAAGGAAGAAGAAAAGAAGGACAAGGGAAAATAGTAGATGCTCATGGAGGATGTGAAAGAACCAAGCACTTGACTCGAGGGCGAGTCAAGGATTGTGGTCGGAGCCTATTGGGCCCTTCGTTTTTGGATAAGGAATTGTACAAGTTTTGACTAAGCACGAGTTGTGCAAGATTCATCAGAGGCATGGAGAAAGAGTAATAGAAATAAGTTGTGAAAGTGAGTACAACGCCAGCTAAGCAACAAACGGTTGCAACAGAACAAGAAAGCATGCAAGCCGAGAAGGAAGACACAACCCAGCTTATATATAGGGATGAACATAATTGTAAAAGAGTTAGTTAGGTTATTGTTCAGTTGATTTCTTTAGTCATTCTTGTTGTTGTTACCCAGTCGGATCAGTTGTTGATTGTTGTAAGTTGAGTTAATTCAAGTCTTGAGTCTGTAATGGATGGGATCTATCAGTTTAGAGAATTGGAGATCTATGACATGAGTCCAGAGCCAAGAGTCTGTACAGCGCACTACTGTGTAATTTTGAGTCTATAATCAGAGAAGGATTCTGAAGATAATATGAAGAAGGACCTAAATTTTCAAATATGTTGTTTCTTTGTGTGTTTACTTATGCATTACAGTATTTCCTTATGGCTTATGAGTTCTATTTGATGGTTCTACGTTTAAATGCTTGCTACCAATGTAAGTAGGTTCGATTCTTGCACATGTATGTTTAAAATCAGTTCATGTCTCTTGCGCAAGATCAAGAATCAGCCCTGAAATCTCTATGAATCCTCTTAAGTCTTTTCCCTACCCTTCCCTATCTATCTGTCTCAGCAGCACTTTGGGTGAGACTTCTTCTCTTCGGAGAAGATGAAAATTCCAGCGCTCTAGACTATACGGTACATTTTGTTAGTAACATGAGAAGGACCCTGGTCTGATCAAACTCGTGCCAACAAATGTGAGTCCATTTCTAAGTGGAACCCAGACTAAATTTGATCGCTATTCACTTTTCATAATGATCACTCGAAAATTATTTCAATATGTGATGGTTCTATCAGTATGACCAGTGCACAATCTTCTCTCATCATCTGTCCATATTGATGGGTGTGACTATCGCCCATGGAGGAGTGTTGCTTAAGATTCACGAGGTTATTTTTCCCAAGAAGTCTTCATATAATTATACTCTTCAACATCATCATTAGACGAAAGATACTTCTACACTACATTAGACCACATCCTCCAACTGACGAGAAGGACAACCAGCAAATGTATTATTGATATGAATTTCCATCTCGCCTCACCCATATTTCTGTACAAAATATGAGGCATATCCATTACTCTGTACAACATCATAGCCATAACTCATGTCTAGAAAATATGGAATGCTCAGAGTACCCCGGTCATCTTTGAACCTGAATCTAAAAGGAAAAGAATTCATGTAAATCAAATTCAGAAATTAGATAAAAGTAGTGAGAGGGGTGATGAGCATCAATCTGCAACTTCTTCTATGAAACCCTACCATGTATCATCATTAGACAATATTGGATGTTGTTTCTCAACAAAAACCACGTGCTCACCCAAATTTTACATCCACTTCGCTATGAAACCCTACCACGTTTTATCATTAGACAATATTAGCTAATATTTTATCTGAGTGTGCATATTAGAAATTTGGGAGATTGGACTCGATACATAAGGAGATTATTCCAGAAGGCAAGTTCAGTGTACGATGTAAAATGTTTCAAGAAACTTAACTTGACAACTATATCTTGACATTCATTTGGTATTGGAACCTTTTAAATGTGGCAGGATATCGTTTTAATAATATGTTTTAATACTTAACAACTTGGCTATTGTCCAAGACTCAAATGTTTAGAAGGAATGAAAGCTTTAATCCTTTTATTTAATATTTATTGTCCAAGACTAAAATGTTTAGAAGGCATGAAATATTTTCTCGTTTCTGAACATAGTATTAAGGATTGCAAAGTTCATTTTGATGTTTAATGGGTATCTATTTGTTTTTGTTAACAACAGTTTGATCACATGCTCTCGGAGCTTGTGGTGATGAGGATGCGTTGCAATGGTTTCCTAGTCCTGAGAAAGGGTTGTAGTGAAACTTGCATCATCAAGCCTTTCCTTCAAAGGATAAAAAATGAATAATCTCAAGCTAATGTCATGTTTTTCTTAGAAAAATTGTATGGTCGTGATGGGCTGATGAATCTTATAAGCATTGGCCCCATTCATATAAGGCCTAGTAAATCATTATCCATGGCACAAAAAAATTTAAATCTAGGTTTCATATTATTGTTTTCCTTCAATTTGCATCTCAGACTTAGGTGTAGATGGGTTTCTGTTTTTGTTCATATTAAATGGATTTATAATACACAATATTAAGAATACACTCTACTTCTCTCTGCAACGAATCTTCACATGGTTTTTTTTCTTTTTTCTTTTCTGATTGGTATAGCCATATTTAAGTATCTTTTATACGAAGCCTATGGTAGGATGGTGAATCCAATTCTTGGATCGGTGGGTTTACTCTGTTCTTGGAATTGGAAACTTTGCTAAAGTAGCCATCGATATACAATACAACATATGATACAATGGTAACAATACATTACCATCATCCTGAGAATACATAACAGGTAGAAAATTTTGTTGGTTGGCATGGTTTCTATGGAAGATAAAATGTATAAATAAATTAGAAATGGAAAGGACATGCATATTCCTACCATGGTGAGAATAATAATGCCAAGGACCATACTAGCTTCTTTCGCAGATGCAAATCACCAATAAAAAATCAATACCTCTGATGTATAAAGTTGTCCATTAATATTTATGTACTTGAACAACTAGGTAGGTTACATTTCTTGGTCGATGAATGAAGAAGGTGACTACATAGGCTAGATCATCACATCATTTTACAAAGAGCATGTGACATGTTCCTTCCTTTTGAGACATCTTTCATCTTCCTCACCAATTTACCTTTTGCAAAAGTGGAGATATCCAATGCTTTGAAATTGGTATCTGCAATCATATAGATTGCAACTCTGGATTGTTTTGGAAGTTTTTTCTGAACCCTTGTATCTTAAACTATTCCAAGAGGTTCCCTGTGACTTCTCGTAAAAAACATTTGTCACTTCATTGAATTTTGTGTCCTCCATGAAAGTTGCTTAATAATAATATTATCGACTTGGAGATTATATTCTCTCATGTTGTACAAAATCATCATAGCCCACAAAAACAGAAGGCATGGATGACCAGTAAATCATATCGTTAATGTCATTGCACTCAACTTTTTCAGCTTGTTTTCTCCTTCCTGAAAACACAAAATTTAAAACTAAAACAACTTCTGCAACTAACCTAGCATGCCAGATACATGATTTTGGCCATTTTAAGCTCCATCAAAATTCATATTATTTGGAAAAGTTGCAAAAACACCAAAACAGTGTGCACAAATCAAAGCTTGAATCCTTTAATTAACAATGTAGCAAATTGAACGAAATATAACCAGTTTCTTTGTATTAATCCCTTTTCCAGGAAAATCATGCAGACTGCGAAATGAATGCCTGCTAATAACCACAACATCCTAAAATTTTCAAACTTAACACTCAGTTTCAAAATTTAAGCATTCTCATATCCAGTACTCTATCAATGGTTCTAAAAGCTTGCACGGACATCAAATTGACTCAGTGAAATCATCATGTGGTGCTCCATTTGACTCATAGGAGCTACAAACCCGACCTTTAAAGGTATTTTAGCAAAGCTTTGATCATCCTTGGATGGGATTTTGGTTGGGAGTTTCTAGGGCGTTTGGTTGCAAAGAACTTAAAGTACCGTCACTTGACATCTAGTTTTAATTTTCATGCCGTAAAGTTATTTTTTTCAAACACGCTGTCACAGGGTGGACTTTTAAATTTTAATTTTAATTATTGTTATCTTATTTAAATTCTAATAATTTTGCATGGCAACTTACTTCATTACTTTTTAGGGACTAAGCTGACATGCAGCCCTTGTTTTGATATTGACATTGCTTCAATTTTTCTATGTGCATTGAAAATCCTCGTTAAGTAAAGTTTTTATCCTTGTAATATGTTTTTAAAATTGAGCATACTAAATCACATAGTTGTTTGATTTCACATTAATATAACTATGTTGATAGTTAGTATAATCACTACATGGAGTATGTAGTGATTTTTTTTTAAATAACATATTGAAGTGTGTGTTGGTCACTCTAAACCTAATATTAGATTTGGGTTATTAGAGAGCCTAACAACACGGCCAACCCTTAATATGATTGTAGATTAGGGTTATTTAAGAGCCCAGCAACAAAGTCAACCATTGATTTTGTTGTTAACTTGATGGTAGTGGTGGTGGTGGTGGTGGTGGTGGTTAACATCCATTAAGACCAAATTTGGTTTATCAAACCTTAAGAAAGGTAAGGAATTACTTGGTTTACTCTAAAATTGTATTTTCATACTCTAATAACTTTAAATGAAGTGTTCTTAAAACAATATAATTTTAATGAGTTAAAATGTTAGAAAAGTTGGTATTATAACACATATTTTGAAATTGTGATGATGGTGGTACTCCTCTCTTTTTTTTATGAAAGATGTAGCTGATGTTCTTGGACTGGACTGTCAAATGGGAGAATGTTAAACATCAAAACCCAAATCCTTTATTACTTTAGCTTTTATATATATAAAAAGTTCTTGATAACCAGATTTCTCCTTGAGTGCAACATTTGCTTGGAAATGGACCAAGCAATTTCTTAACGGTAAAAAGATAAAGAAAGGCTTCAATATCAAAATAAATATATGCTCAGCTTCATTGTAACATACCTCTAAAACACGTGCAAGAAGAAGATACAACCATATTTTCTCACAAGAAAAAGAGTGAAATGAGGTTGATCATTTTCAGAGAATTTTAAATAAGTATTGCATTTAAAACTAAAAAGAATATGATGAGCACACTTTAAAAATCTCATACTCAAAAATATCAAAGTCTGAAAAATCATTAAAGTTATGCCTTGAAACAGTTCATTGGTGAGTTCAATAGATAAAAGATATGTCACATTACAAAGCATTTCAATAAACCAATTGACTAATGCTCATAAATAAATCCTTCCAAATCCAAGAAAGAAACCTCCATGAATATATTAGACAATTTTGGCTTACATTATCAGTCATATATATGGCTATAAAACACTCCTATTGGTCTTTTGGAAGAGGTCTGTAAGAATAAAATAAAAACATTCAAAAAATCAACCTTATGCTAAGTCTCAGACATACAAACACAAAGCCTTCAGAGAAATCGAGTAGTAGAAGAAGAAGCAAGAAGATGGAGATATGTATTTGCAGATGAGAAAGTTGATTGCATACTTAAGGATATACAATGTTACTCTAATAATTTGACCCTTTCTTTGTTGGTACTCTTCCCCTTTTAAATCTTCTCCCAATGCTTCTTTGAAATGCTTTGCCCTAGCAATTAGGGTTTTTGTTCTTCTAGAAGTTTCCCATGTGGTCCTTCTTTTGGAATAAATATTAGATCATTTAAATAAATGATTGATTAAACACTTATTAATGAATCAGGTCATTGAAATTCATGCCTCCAAGTGGGACCCACTTCACCCCTTTTATAAAAGTTATTTAATAAACATTTATTTCTAAAATTTGAAGTTGATTGCTTGAAGATATGTTGACTGTATTTTACTTTATGAGCATGATAAGTGAATTCTCATACATGGAAACAATCCTAGAAATAATATTCATTATTTTTTCTTTCCAACGAGCCATCTTGAGAGAAATTTGGAGGTATGGATCTCAACTTATGGCCTCAGGAAGTTGAGGTTCCAAATATATTTCCCAGGAAGCCATGAAAAGAGAGTTGACTTTTATTTTAATTTCTAGAAACATTCTAGCCCAATTAAGTAATTTAAACATGTCTTGTTGTCTTCCTTTTCAAATTACCTTTCCAACGAGTTCTCATTTTCCCAAACGGACATCGGGAACTCAAGATATGAGCTCAAGAAGTTCTTTGCTCATGAAACATTGATTTGGTTCGTGGGTAAATCTTGTCCTTTGATCTGATTTTGCCTCTCTTAGTTCCATATTCATTTGGGAAGGGAAAAACTTGGTTTTTATAATGAATACGCCTCCTTTATCATTCATATGTGAAATAAAGGAGCTTATGGAAGCCTTAGTGTAGCTCTTTTTCCTTAGAAAAATTCATGCCTCAGTAATATTTTGGTAGCCCAGTCGCCTCTCATATCACTATA
>SNQJ01S0073607.1:41821-54365 GCA_010110895.2 Picea sitchensis
CAAGGCCCACGCGCCCTAACCCATTACTGCACGCATGTGCACGCTGGCAGTCCCACTACAGCCCGCGTGTACCTAACAAAACACAAAAATAGGAAAGTTTTCGACGGGACAAAAAGCCATGGGTCAGTTAACTGAAACTCCTGGCCATGCATGGCCGGGAGTTTCGGTTAACTGACCCATAGCTTTTTGTCCCGTTGGCAACTTTCCTATTTTTGTGTTTTGTTAGGACTGCCAGCGTGCACACACGTGCAGTAATGGGTTAGGGCACGTGGGCCTTGACCCAAGAGGATTTTCAAGAGTTTTTTCAGCATAGTTTTGGCAAGGAAGGGATATGAGTTGGCATGATGCCAGGTAAGCATGTGTGGTACAATTTAGGGTTATAACACCCACATAGTGTCGATCATGACTTAACTTTGTTGATTTTCAAGCTCGCTTTGAGATCCGAAAGCAACATTTGGCGAGACTGCATTTATGCTTTTCGATCCCGTCCGGATTAACTGAGAAAAGTAACTTCTACGGGTCTTCTTTTAATCCCTTTTCAGACCCTCTAAACATGAAAATATTGCCAAGCGTTCTTGTGGCCTTTCACACTCGTTAAACTGAAATTTGAAGTCATGTCTGTCGAGCGGTAGTTTACCCCTTTTTCGGTCTGGATGGTCAACTGTACGAACAAAGGTATACTCTATGGAACTTCAGTTCTCTAGAAGAGTACCCTCAGGTATAATTTTACCCCTTTTTCGGGCCTAAGGGACTAAACTTACGAAAAAGGAGCCCCCTTGGTGTCCATAGTTAAGCTCTTTNTAAAATTGAAAATATCGTCGAGTGATCTTATTCTTTCACACTCATTAAACTGGTCCAGAAGAACATTCCTGACGAAGTCCATAGTTAAGATTTTTTTAGACTCCTTAAAAATGAAAAAATGGCCGAGTGATCTTGTCCTTATCACACTCGTTAAAATGGTTTTGAATAGATGTCTTGTCAGTGCTACTTTACCCCTTTTTTGAACCGATTAGACTATCTTCGAAAAAGGTACCCCAATGGAGTCTCCTTTTATGTTTTTCAGACTCTCTAAATATGAAAAACCACCGAGCTTACCTTCTTTGGGCTCGTTAAACTTACATCGAAGGACGTTACCATTGTGTGTCTTATTAATCGCATTTGCATACCCACGTCTTTGGCCTAATGCCGGTTTCATGTTTCTCTCAACTGAACCATCTGAAGCATGCCTTATAGGCAAGCCCTGTAGCATTTTACCACTGCGTCTTGACACCTTTGGCCCCTGGAGGATTTTTCCTGAGTGTCTTTTTCTTTCATGTCTATTTGCCCTAAACATCCCTGTGTTATGTGCACTTGGAACTAGTATGTTTGTGACACTTGATTCTCCTTTGTAACGTAACATTCTTTTATTCTTTTTCCAAAATTATTGAAAAAGACAAAAAAAAATCAAATATACCCCAAAAAGAGGAAGGGAAAAGTATTTTATTTATTGGCAGCATAATTAGTCGCCCTTGGATAAAGCACATATGTCCGTTTGTTCGTCAAACTATGGGATGTAATGCGACCTTAGGAAGCTATTCTTGCTAAATAGAGTTGTGTCCTCCTCCGTTTGGTTATTCTTCCAAACATATGGAGAGTTTGCATTGCCTCCTGCTTCGTAAACTTATGATTAATGTCATGACACTTAATTCTCATCATTTGTCATGTTGTTGTCCAAGGGAGGTTTCTACCAAGCCTGAGTCAGCCCCTTTGCAATTTGTCTCTTGCCCTCATACCTGGCCATCCTGAATGTCCAATCAAGTCCTTGTTTGAAATCAATGAAGCCTTCAGTCTGATCATCAAGATTGTCTAGTCCATGACTGACGAGCCATCGAAGACCTCTAGGTAGTGAATTCGTACACTCATATTACACTCCTACCTTGATTTTTGAAGATTTTGAAGTTGTTGCTTGAGATCTGAAGACCTCATCTCCAGCCATCAGGCCGTATCATCTTCTAGAAGATGGATACTCTATATGTATATCTTTTTGATTTCGAGATGTAGCTCCATTGTGTATTGTTTGTGACTACACTTTATATAGTTATTTGACATGGATCTACAGTGTATTTGATTGGTAGACATGATTCTATTTTATCCCGAGCATGGGTATGCCCGCCTCGGTGAGACATTTGTTATTTTGTAGATGGCGCCTCCCAGTTCCTGGTCCTTGGGCTCACTTGTTCGACACATCAGTAAAGATTGGTAATGCATTTCGATCATCATATGCTCTTCTGACCTCACACATTAGGGGGCATCTGTTATAACCCTAATTTTCACCATACATGCTTACCTGGCATCAGGCCATCTCAGATCCCTTCTTTTCCAAAGCATTGTTGAACAACTTTTTTAAAAACCTCTTTTATAAGGTCCCACGTGCCCTACTCCATTACTGCATGTGTGTACATGCTAGCTGACCCAAAACAGCCCGCATGTACCTTTAGAAGCACGAAAAAAGGAAAGTTGCCTATGGAACACACAACTTTGGGTGAGTTAACTGAATCTTCCGGCCATGCATGGCCGAGGGTTCATCCAAATACCTAGCTTCTTCTAGCCTATAAAAGAAGGGTTAGGGGTTCCATTTGGAAGAGGAGAATAAGAGTAAAGAAATTCTGCCCAATTTCACATTCCCATTGTCCCAACCCTTTAGCCATCCTTGTGCAAGAAGAGATACAGAGAAAATAAGTTGGAGGACATTTGAAGAGGAGCCCAGGATCATGTTCGTAGAGCAGTGGTCGATCTCAACATTGTAAGTTGATTCATTAAAGTTAATAATAAAGAAATGATTTTCCCATCCCACTATATGAGTTCTTCATAGTTTAGTAAATATATGTTTGAATCTCCAACCCATTAGTCTGTGGGTAAAATGCATGTGTAGTTTTTTGTTTGTTTTGTATGTAGGTCAGCCTTGGGAGGAGAGTTGCTAACAAGTGATCAAGTGTGAAGAAGGATCGACATTGAACATCCTGAACAAGGTATGTTGGTCTAACCATGTATTTGCTGAAAAGAAATGGGGATTAGGTCTAGGGACGAAAGTAGAAAGTAGGTTTCTTTTGGTCATATCTGCATGCATAATATAACCCTATTTGCTAGTCCGTAGGGGGATTTCCCACCACAACAATCAGATGGCTCTACCAAGGAAGCAATCTTCGTGTCATCCAACAGTTTCTTCTTTGATACGGCATCAAGCCCTTCAAAGATGAAGTATTGTGTGATTTTTCTCCCCTTGAAGTTTGTGATTTTATTTTGGGCCAACCTTATTTATGGAAACGTCATGTTGTATATGAGTCTAGGCCTTGCAGTGTTATTATTACTTTGAAAAGGAAATTGTATAGGATACCTGAGGCAGTACCACCTAGTTCCATTTCCTTGATTTCTTCCAAGCAATGCGGGAAGGTCATCTCTCAGACCAGGAAGTTTGTATTCTTTGTGATTCACTCTTAGAGTGAGTGAAATATTGCAGCCACATCCAGGGCCTCCATGGTCGACCTCTCCACATAGCAGAAGCAAGTGGATAAGGTCATGGAAGAATACTAATACATCTTCTCCTCACTTATTGGGGTACATCTGCATTGTCAGGTCTATCATTCCATCGATCTGACCCCCGACGCACTGCTACCCAATGGTCCAGTATATCATCACTCTCTATTAGAAAATGAGGAAATCAAGCATTAGATCCAAGAATTGCTCCAAAAGGGGCACATCCAACCCATATCATCACCCTATGGAAACCCAATCGTGCTTGTGGAGAAGAAATATAGGACATGGTGACTCTACATTGAATATCAAACCCCAAATAAAATAACAATCAGGAGTCGATAGTTGATTCCCCAAATCAATGATCTCCTTGATCAGTTCAAGGGGGCCAAATAATTCAGTAAGATTGATCTGAATTCTGGTTACCATCAAGTCCCAATAGATCAGAGAGATGTATGGAAGATTGCCTTCAAGTCAAAAGAAGGTTTTTTTGAATGGTTGGGCATGCTCTTTGGTTTGACAAATGCTCCAAAAATTTCATGAGGATGATGGATGATATCTTGCATCCTTTCACCAATTCTTTTGTAGTGGTGTATCCGGATGACATCCTCATCTACAACAAGACTTAGGCAGAACACTTGCACCATATTTAGTAGGTTATGCACACTTTGCAAAAACACAACCTATATTCCAACTTGGAAAAATTCTCCTTCGGCATGAATAGGGCCTAGTACCTAGGATACATTATTGATGAGCATGGTGTGCATGAGGATCCAATGAAAATCCATGTCATTTGTGACTGGCCACCTCCAACAATGCTCACTAAGATTCGAAGCTTCTTAGGCCTTGCCAATTTCTATCGCAAGTTCATGTTGGGATTCTCCCATATTGCATGGGACCTCAAAAAAGTAACCAAGGGTGGTTGTAAGGAAAATTTTGTGTGGATCCTGTCCCAACAAAACGTGTTCGATGATTTGAAGTAGCGCTTGTGCTCAGCCCAGTGCTTTCATTACCTGACCTGCAACAACCCTTTGAGATAGAGACAAATGCTTCAAACTATGTTGTGGGTGCATTTCTCACTCAACACGGCCACCTTGTGGCTTATCATAGTGAGGAACTATAATATGTCATCCGTAAGTACCCTACTTATGAAAAATAAATGTACTTCATTGTGCAAGAATGTCTCCATTGGGGGAATTACATTCTCGAGAAGGATACAGTCATCCACACTGATTATAATTCGTTGCAGTTCATGCAGACACAATGAAAATTTTAGAATGACCTCCATCATAAGTGGTCCACACACTTGCAGCAGTTCCACATCAACATCAAGTATAAGATAGGAAGTACCAACCCCATCATTGATTGCCTCAACCAATATCTAGTCCCAGCACTCACCACGGTTCTAGACTCTTGCAGCATGAGATCTCTGGATGGACCCACCTCTATGAGAAATATCCTGACTTCGCCACCACCTACCAGATGTTGGGTGTAAACATAGTTGTCACTAATTTCAATCTTCAGGATAGACTAATGTGCCATCTCGGCCATCTCTACATTCCATCAAGCAAGCGAGCGAAGCTAAGTTGGGAAGCCCACTACAGTCTGGTCGCAGGACACTTTGATTTAAAAAATACAATGGCAAAGCCGCAATACCATTTCTATTGGCCGAAACATTGATGGGATGTCAACAAGTATATCAGGTCCTGCACTACCTGTGTTATTTCCAAACTGGCCACTGAGAAACAAGGATTGTACACCCCTATTCCTACTCCTGACAAGCCCTGAGAATCCATCTCAATGGACTACATGTCAGGCCTTTTGTCCACCAAGTGGGGAAATGACTATGTTTTTGTGGTTTTTGATCGCTTTTCCAAGATGGCGATTATGATTTCCCGTCAGAAGAGCATCACAATGGAGGCCACTACTGAGATCTTATTTGAACTAGTGTGGGTACATTTTTGGATACCACAAAGCATTATCTCAGATCAGGACAATCGGTTCATCAGTACATTTTGGTCGAGCCTTTGGTCACTACTAGACACCAAGATCACAAAATCCACTTCCTTCCACCCCGAGACGAATGGCCAAACCGAGGTCGTAAACCGGATGATCGTGCATATCCTTTTCATGTACAATTCCAAGCACCCCCGCACATGGGATGAGATTCTTCCCTATGTTCATCATATCTACAACATATCCCTACATAGCTCAACCGAGCATAGCCCCTTTCAGGTGGGGTTGGGATTTCAACCATTAGGTCCCATGGTTGTTGCACTCCCCCTTGCGGCCACTGAGGCAGACTCGTCCTATGCTCAAACTGAAGCTAACAAATCCACCCAGTTCATTGATCAAATCCATCACATCCACCAACAGGTTCAAGATATTTTACAGAAGTCCAATGCCAAGTACAAGAAGCGTCATGATCAACACTGGGTGCCACACAAGTTTCAGGTGGGATAAAGTTTGGTTGCACTTGTAGAAAGAACGCCTTACAGGGACCCATCAAAATCTTCGTCCACTCCACTATGGGCCTTACACCATCACCAAGGTTGTGGGTGACAATGCTTTTGAGCTCAACATTCTCCCCTTCCTTGGTCTGTACCTAGTGTTCAATGTGGATCTCGTTCGGCCATATTTTCCACCATTATTGGACACCTCAAAGATAGTCAAATAGTTGAAACCAATAGAGATCAAACCTGACTTCATGGAATAGGAATCCATTGATCATATACTGGACACATGGGTCAAGGGAACTCGTCAGCAGAGGACCCATCTTTACCAGGTTGTCAAAGCATTGCATCTCTTGCACCAAGGCAAGTGGCTAACTCAAGGCCAAATTTAGAAGACATTTCCTCATCTGATGGGGGAACTCAACGTAATGGAGACCATTGACTCCTAAGGGGGGATATTGATCAGGGTGGATATCAGTGACCACCCACCTATTCCAACTGAATCATCTTAGCAATCTTTCAATTTGGCAGTTTTTTCTTAGTTTTCGGGTCCTGAACTTCGAGGGTCGTTTTGAGACCCTGAACAGTGTTTTTAGGGCTTGCCATAATCAAATAAAAGTCAAAGTCTGATTTTGACAACATAATGTGTAGTCCTGGGATAGACCTTTCCAACGAGATATCGTGTGCCTAAAACAGATATTGTATGCAAAAGTTACCAGCTTTACTAGATGTATGGAAGACTGCCTTCAAGTCAAAACAAGTTCTTTTTGAATGGATGGTCATGCCATTTGGTTTGACAAATTCTCCAACAACTTTCTTGAGGATGATGGATGATATATTGTGGCCTTTCACCAATTATTTTTTAGTTGTGTATCTAGATGACATCCTCATCTACAACAAGACTTGGGTGGAACACTTGCATCATATTCAACAGGTTTTGCACACTCTACGAAAGCACAATCTATATTCCAACTTGGAAAAATGGTCCTTTGGCATGGACAGGGTCCAGTACCTAGGCTACATTTTTTATGAACATGATGTGCACATGGATCCAGCTAAAATCTAGGTCATCCATGACTATCTATCTCCAACCACGCTCACTAAGTTTCGGAGCTTCTTAGGCCTTTCCAATTTCTATCACAGGTTCGTGTTGGGATTCTCCCATATTACATGGGCCCTCATCCAAGTAACCAGGGGTGATGGTAAGGAAAATTTAGTTCTTGGCCTATCCCAATAGCAAGTGTTCTATGATTTGAATTATTTTGTGTGCCCATCCCTAGGGATTTCATTACCGAGCCTGTAATATCCCTTTGAGATCGAGACAAATGCTTCAGACTTTTTTGTGGGCACATTTCACACTCAGCATGGCCACCCCATATCCTATCATAGTGAGACACTATCATATGCCGTCCATAAGTACACTACTTATGACAAAGAAATGTACTCCATTGTGCAATCCTGTCGCTAGTGGAGGCATTACCTTCTCGGGAAGGAGACATTCATTCATATTGATCACAAGTCATTGTAGTTCATGCAAACATAAGGAAAATTGCAGAATGACCACCATCATAGGTGGTCCACATACTTGCATAAGTTCCACCTCAACATCAAGTATAAGATAGGAAGTACCAACCGCATCGTTGATTTCCTCAATCAACCTCCAGTCGCGAAACTCATCACAGTGTTAGAATCTTATGGCCATGAGACCTCTAGATGGCCCCACCTCTATGAGAAAGATCTTGACTTCGCCACCGCCTACCCGATGTTGGGTACAAACACAGTTGTCACTAATTTTCATCTTCAGGATAGGTTGATGTGCCATCTGGGCCATCTTTATGATCCATCGAGAAAGCGAGTGAAGCTAATTTGTGAAGCCTACTACAGTCGGGTGGCATGACACTTTGATGTAGAAAATACAGTGGCAATGTTGCAGCAACATTTCTACTGGTTGAAACTTTGACAGGATGCCAGCAAGTATATTAGGTCCTGCATTTCTTGTGTTATTTCCAAACTGACCACTAAGAAACAAGACTTGTACACCCCTCTTCCTACCCCTGACAGGCCCTGGGAATCCATCTCAATGGACTACATTTTGGGCCTTCCATCCACCAATCAAGAAAATCACTGTGTTTTTTTCATTGTTGATTGTTGTTAGAATAGGGGCAGACCCAAGGTTCAACGCTCAAGAGTGCACCAACAAATCCCTAACTACCGGCCCTTTCAACGCCACCTGGGAGGCAGATGAAGTCTCACCCGAGGTAGAGGCAGGGGTGGTTGCAAGACTCAAGTGTCTACAACCTTAGCTGGGACACAGATCTGTGATTATATCTCTTACAGATTACTTAGCATAGATCATTTTCCAATATTCAACCCTTATTATATTTCACAGATAGCACAGAGCATCGCAACATTCACTTATATCTAAGGTATTTCAACACTTAGCAATAGTAAAACATATCAGATCTGGTAGATCAGCACTAAGCATCTTCATACATGTCAAATATAACATTCACACACCTCTATAAGCACAAAGCATAAGTAGATCTATCTAACTATATCAAAGCACTTAGAAAAAGAAAGGATAAACACATCAAGTCGAAGCACAAAGCATAACACACATATTTACATGGTTCACCCACACCCTGGGGCTACGTCCACCAACTCTTCTTCTTTATTAGCATCTTCAATCGGTTACAGTACAGATCCACCAAAATCCTTCTTTGCATAGGACAGAAGATCTATGCAGCTCGCTAGATCCTTCTTCCTTACGCTACAGCACAAATCCTTCCACAACTCCTTACAACGAATTGCACTTATCTCTACAAACCTCTTACAATAATGCACAGAGCACTTACAAAATCTATTAGCACTCATCTTACATCACATACATCCCTATCTCTTTTGATAGATTCCTAGATATCTATTTATACATTACAAAAGTGGACCTAAGTGTGGTTAAACCCATGGGCCGACATCCCTTTCCCATCACATATTCCCAAAAACCCAAAAGTGGACCAAGATTCTGCAATCTTCGCTTCGTCTGTGCTCCATCTTCGACAGGTTGTCAAAGTCCCAAAAATGACCAAGTATCTCCCAAAACTTCGTCAAGGGCCAACAGGTCCCCAACACTCACCTGTGACCCGTCCCGAGTCACTTTGGTCTGATCAATTCTGCCTTGAATGCCTCGAGCTTGGATCAAGCTACTTCAACCTGTTGTTGTACTACGAACTCTTGCTCGACAAACTTCTGGATGAGTGCGTCATTGACAGGTCCCTCTAGGCGTTGTTCTGTTGCACTCACAACCTGTTCTAGCTTTGCTCCTCAGCTTTCAACCTCTGTGAACAGCTGACATGCCTTATCTTGCACCGGTTGAAGTCGTTGAGACACTTCCATCACTTTGCTCTGGATCATATGGATCTACTGTTGGGTTGTGTGCTTCTCATGAGATAACAGCAACTTAAAACATGAAGATCTCATGGATCTACTGTTGGGTTGTGTGCTTCTCATGAAGATATTCATGGATTAAGGTCGGATCCACTGTGATATGTCAGTTTAGCCATAAATATCCTCCATGGTAATAGGATAACAGCAACTTAAAACATGTGTTCACTTCTCTATTTCATCCGAAGTGAGGGATCTTCATAACATTAAGAAGGGTAGATTGTGCGAGGTTATGAGTCCAAGGCTGGAGGATAATATTTTAATTCTTGCCTTTCATCTTGGTTAGATACTTATGTGGGGTGAACATATTGTAAGCTTTACGGTCTCCAAGGTTGAAGTCACTAAACTTCAATGTTGCTATCTTATCCTAGTCTTTGTGAACTATGTGTATCCCTTTCGGGAGGTACGCAGTGACCAAGGCATAGTCAAAATCTCTAGGCATGCTATCTTTGTTCACTGCGTTGCTCATAGGAGGTATATACACAGGTAAGATGCTTGGAATCAACTTAGCGTTTGCGAGATCGTCTCTATGCTTCGTTCTCATCTTTGTCGTGTAACTAGAAGTTCCTACTCCACGAGCAGTCGATGGAGAATCTTGGACTCCTCCTGTCAATGATGCTTGCACACCTACATACATCCTTCTTTTTGACATGACTTTCGCGGTCCTGAGATCAATGAGTACTTACTTTGCAGATTCTTCAAGTGCGCTAAGCTCCTCGAACATACACGCTCGAGGTTAATAATATCGGGTTCACGAAGTAATGTATACATGGAAATAAGATGGAATGTAAGGGCATAATGATCACTAGACAATCTTAACCAAGGTTGTGAGCTCAAATTCTCGATTTGGAAAAAGTGTTCTTCGTGCATGGCGCGACGGGATAAATAGGAAACTCAGCAAAGGATTTCTTGCAAAAGGTATGAGGCTTCATTAACTCTTGTTCTATCTATTATCGTGTGGTCCATCGGTCAGGTGGAAAGCCATAAATGTTTTTCCAGCCATTCGGAGCATCAGTCGAATGGATATATCATCCCCAATGACTATATTGATTTGCCACGGCGAAGTGATCTATGTCGTTGTTCTAATATCTCGGCGAAGCTCAAATTCTGCAAATTTTCCTTCTACGAGGCTCCCTCTGGAACCTTCTGTAATTTTTCAATCTTAGCCCTCTTTCTACTTAGCTTTCTAGCCTTCTTTCCAGTGAACTTCGTCTCAGTATTCTTCTTTCCATTCTGATTCTTATCTTCTTTAGATATAGTTACTACGCGTTGTTTAGAATCTTTCAAGGTTAACATCTCTTTTGCCTCTGGAGTAAGTACTTTAGTCTTCTGAGGGTATTCTAATGGTCTTGTAGCTTCGACATCGGAGTCTCTAGGGTCAAATAGCTTTGATCCATTTTCCTGTTCTTTAATAAATTGAGCGATCCTTCTGGTCATGAAATCTTTTAACTCTTGTTTTTTCTGTTCCAAGGCTTCTTCTTCTTCTTTTCATCTGGCTTGATCTCTTTCAATCCAAGGTTTCCCTAGTAACATGGTAAATGAGGCGTTGTTTTCAATACATTTGATAATCTCAAAATCTTCCTTTGTTGAAGTTCCATTGACAGTAGTAGATATCTGAGAAAGCCTCCCACATAAACTTACCAGCTTCCCTCTGAATAGTCCTATTCATTGTAATGAAGGGATCATAGCAGGCTTCCCTATATCTTCCCAAGTTCTTTCTGGCATAATATTCACTTGTGTCTCTTCATTAAGAACACAGTCAATGTCGAAGTCCCCTATTCTTGCTTCAATGAATTCTTTTTCTTTGAAAATCTCTGATAATCTAACATGTCGGTGGTCATTCAGGGTCTCCTTCATTTGTGTCAATACTTTCTCGGATTCTTGCTGGGGTTCTGCCTTTTCTGGATCTACCTTAGGGTTTTCTTGGTTCAGATTCATTCCTTCAAGCTTAGCGATCATTCTAGGGCATTCCAACACTTCATGGTCCATAGCCTTACAACAAAGACAACTAGGTCTTCTTCCAGGGCATTCCTTAGCAAGATGTCCTAGTCTTATGCAACTATGACAGAGGGTCAATCATCTCTTTCTTTTAAATGATCCCTAGCCTCCTCTATATTGCGCACTAGGATCATGGTAGCTAACCTGCAAAAAATTATTTCTAAGATTCTGCATCCATTTGTTAGTCCAAACATTCTTTCTATGCATAGGTATAATATATCTTTCATTATTCTTATCAGATCTATTCATATCAAACCTTCTTTCGTCTATTAACACCCTAGATTTCAAACTAGGAAAAAACCTATCAGATATACCTAGATCCATACTCTAGAAACAAAAACTTCCACCTATCTTAATTTTATAAAGCACAATTCTTCTAGATATAAGACTTCTTTAACTATTCTTACCTTTAACAGAGCACAAAGTTTACAGATCTTACCTCTTTCAATCATAACTTCTCACTTTTAACTTCCTTGTAGCACAAAGCTTTCAGATCCTGCTTCTTCTCTACAGATCTGACCTTCTTTCTTCAGATCAGACTTCTTTTCTTAGCACAAAGCTTATAAACCGATTAGGATACTACACGCTAGGGCAAATATCTACGCACAAAGCTTTCTTTTGCACAAGCCCCTTCTTTCTTAGTTCTCAGCAATCACAGTTTCAGGTCCCCACAACGGAACCATTTTTTGGCACAGGGGTAGACCCAGGGTTCAACACTCAAGAGCGCACCAACAAAGCCCTAACTACCGACCCTTTCGGCAACACCTGCGAGGCAGATAAAGTCTCACTTGAGGTAGAGGCAGGGGTGGTTGAAGGACTCAAGTGTCTGCAACCTTAGCTGGGACACAGATCTGTGATTATATTTCTTACAGAGTACTTAACATAGATCATTCGTCAATATTCAACCCTTATTATACTTCACAGATAGAACAGAGCATCGCAACATTCACTTAGATCTAAGGTATTTTAGCACTTAGCAATAGTAAAATAGATCAGATCTGGTAGATCAGCACTAAGCATCTTCATACATGTCAGATCTAACATTCACACACCTCTATAAGCACAAAGCATAAGTAGATCTATCTAAATATATCAAAGCACTTAGCAAAAGAAAGGATAAACACATCAAGTCGAAGCACAAA
>SNQJ01S0073608.1:6897-21543 GCA_010110895.2 Picea sitchensis
CTTTCAATCACAATATTAAAACTTCAAATTTATTAGTAGTATATCATTTATTATTGCACCCAATATATTAGAAGCATGTAACCATAAGAAATACAAATAAAAAATATCACATTAGATACATAATACAATAGAATTTACGTGGAAACCCAAATGGGAGAAAACCACAAAATGATTTCTTATATATATCAAAAATACATTTATAGGAAGCACCAACTTCCAAATACTCCAGAACCAACTAGAAGGAGGCACCAAACCCATGATTTACAAGCACTAACATGAAGGAAGAACCAACTCCTTGAGTTCTCTGACACCAATTGGAAGGAGGCTGTGACCCCTTGATTTATAGGCACCAAACTGAAGGAGGCACCAACTCCCCGAGTTCTCCGGAACCAACCAAAAGGAGTCTAGGACCCCCTAATTTACAGGCACCAACCTGAAGTAAGCTCCAACTCCCTGAGTTCTCTGACACTAAATAGAAGGAGGATACAACCCCCTTTCCTTGCCCTGTCCTACAACCCTGAAATATAAGTGTAGACACACTGTCACTACTGTTAGCGCCACCATTTTTTTTTCCATTTAGAGTTGGTTTCAGTCGGGGTATGACTCATGCACCCAAACATGTGAAGAAAAGTATGTAGCACCATGGGTCGAAGTCAGCAAGTGGCCAGTTGGCGCTTGGAAATAGGAAGGTATGTCAGAGTCAAAACATGCGTAAGTGGTACATGTATGTATTTTCCAAAGAGTAGAGTCCTGTTAAGAAACCTGTCTCTACATGCCACATGTCAAGTCAAGTAGTTAATGGAAGTCGCATCGAAAAGTAAAACAACTATTATCAATTCATCATGAAGGCCGAGGGAATGAAAAATCATGACATTCATATCATTCATGCCCAACAAGCCTTATCACCTATATTCTACATGCAGGTATTTGCCATGGAAAACCTGCAACTCGATTCAAAACATCTCGTCGCCATGAATTCGCTATCCTCCAGCATGATTCCTTCTTCTTCTCGACTCATTATAAAGCTTGGATGCTCAACACTCATTTCAATCATGAAACCAGGTCCACACTCTATTTTCAATTCCCCTTGACATTCCAATTTGATCAAAATCCCCCCCTGGTGCATTTTCTGGATACACTGCACGCAAAATATGTACTAGTCACACCATGGCGACCTCCAAAAACATAAGGAAAGGCATACAGAGTAGCAGAATTGCCAGGTCCAAGCCCCAAAATGACTGGGAGTCATTCTCACCTATAGTACGAATTCCCAAGGACATGAAAGGAGTCATTCCTTTACCCACAGAGAAGACCAGATCAAACCGCGTGGAGCCTAAAGTGGAAAGAATTGCATAGGAAGGGAAGATAGTAAAAGCCCCGTCTCCTCAACAAAAAATTCCTTAGATAAGGGGTTGGGCAAGGAAGAACAAGGAAGCTGTGGAAGCTCGATTTTCAGAAGAGCTGTGTGCCAGATCGATGGCTGAAGAACTACTCATGCATTCCATCTGGCTAGAGCCTGCTACAGGATCGAGCCACGAAGGCAGGAGCAGAACAAGGAAAATAGATATCATAGGAACGAATGATCAAGAACCATATTAGAAATTAAAGTAGACAAATATGGCTATCACTGAACTCTATCAGGAAAAGATGGAGTTGAGACAACAACTAGCAACAAAGACTATGGAAGCGTCAGCAACGCAGGGTTGCGAAGGGAATGTGGCATGGCTAAAAAGACAACTCAGAGAGGCACAAGACGCCATTGTACAACTGCGATAAGCATAGAGACTGATGGAGGAAAGGCATATAGAGAATTCTAGGGAATGTGAAGTGACTGAGAAGAAAGCCCACGTGGTCTCGCCAACGCGTAGAAAAAGAAAGTTTAGTAGGTGTTCGTCATTGCATCCGAAAGCATAAGGAAAATCTTGGCAGTTTTGAAAGACACGTTTCCCCAAAGAACTCTACCATTTTGTTAATGGTCGTAAAAATCAAACAACCACTTGTTGCACACACTTTTCCCAGCAAATGAGCGTGCAACAAAAATCAAATCCGTTATAGTAGATAATGAGTTCGCAACAGACACCTGCCCACTTAGACATTTGATCGAAGGGGAACATTGACACATATTTTCCTCATACCAAGACCTGTTTGATGATGGGATCCTCATGGCGAATTTGTGAATAGTCATGTGTAGACATATGTCATTATTGTCTATTTTTGGAAAAGGCCATGCAAAGAGTCTCCAACGCATGCTACTCAATTTTCCTAGTTTTAGAGTAGAAGTTAGAAAGCAGGGTAGCCCAGGCGACACCATTTTTTATATATTTCATATTTTTGATGTAAGCCAGGTTGGTTGGAAAAATTGGTAGATGACAACTATTGTATGTAATTTGAGTTTTTTTTATTGAAATTTAATGCAAAGGTCCTGTAACTTGACGAAAAAATTCTAGTTGTAGCAGTCAGATGTATTGTGACTCTTTATTTGTGTATGTACTTCCTGTCATCTTTATTCATATATTTTTCTGTCTATTTCAGAATGAATTTTCGAACCTGTGGATTCGCTGCACAACGCCCCTTGTTCCTGCCACTTAGACAAAACATTTTCTTCTAGGGCTAAATCTGAATTTTCCCTCAGCAGTGATCCGAGTTACTTCCTGTGTTTTTCTCCCGCCACACATTACAGTTTTACACTGAAGACTGTTGATTACCTAGCCTTATCCTCTCAAGTTCAGTTACTGAGTCATTTGTCTTTGTCATTCCCTCAAATCAATTCCATAGCCCAAGTCTTACTTTCTTTTGCCAATATAACTAGAGTCTGTTTTATCAAAGGTGTTAAATCTAGCCACTGCTTTCAAAGCCATATCTTGCATAGAGATTGTGCCTTTTGAGAGATCCCTCTCTAGATTTGAAAATATAGTTTTGGGTCTCAAAGTTGGTTGAAAAAGTTACCTTTGTTGTCTGTTTATCAGCCAAACAGATTTACAGAGTGCTAACATTCTGGCACCGTTGTTGGGGACAAAACTGAATAGATTTTCCCTAGGAGAATGACTAACATTGTAGTTTGACCCCCGAGGGTAACAGAGGAAAACAAATTCACACCAGCTGAAACCCTTACACTGGAGACTCCAGTTCAAAATACTAGTAGTTCCAAGTAGCCTTGTTCAGGAACCCTGGCTCCGAATACGATCTATACCAGAGCCAATCCTGACCCAAACCCCACAGAGCTTGTGTATGACCCTGAGAAGATTCTGCGTAGGACTAGAGAGCAAGTGCCATACCCTTTCTACTACCTGGAAAAAATTCTGTCCTTACCCAAAGGTGGTGCGTAGAGCATCGAAGACCTTGAGTTTGATGAATTACTCAAGCAAACCCTTTTTCAGGTCTAAGTCGGAAACCAACTTGGACAAGACCGTTTTCAACCCAAAGAAATTCCAAGCCCTGATATCAAATAGTATCCCTCAAAATATGAATCCCCCTAGAGCCATGGTCACCCGATTCACCCCCCTCATCCCACTGACCCAATTACACGACTTACCTCAGAATTACAGTCAGAGAATCAGGCTCTACGACGCTGAAGGAAATGTTTCTTCCTAGAGGCATCTGGACTGGTTTAATGATTTCGTCGACCTGGAGGAGGTGGAATACATAGATGTGAAATGAGGATATTTGCGCAGACCCTTTCAGGAGATGTAAGGAAATGGTTCAAATCCCTGCCACCCACGAGCATTCGAGACTTCATCGCATTCGATATGTCTTTCCTGAATAAACGGGGGGACAATAAAAACCCTTTGCAACTGCTAACAAAGTACAATAATATGAGGAAAGCACCGGAAGAGACAGTACATGAATTCTCAGCCTGTTTCTTGAAGGTGTATAACTCAATCCCTGTAGAAGTCAAGCCCCCCCCCCGGTGCTGCGTATTTGTGGTATGCCAATTCCTTCGATAGTGATTTCACCCTGTTGTTGAGAGAAAGAATATAAACAATTCTAGAAGCTATAATGAGTAACATTGTCGAACTCGATGTAAACATGATGGCATTGGGAAAAATAAAATCGAGGTTCAACTGAAGTGATAAGAGACCCCAGGGATATGCACAACCATCGACGTCATGGTCCTCAAACGAAAAATTCAACATGATGATGAAGACCATGGAGAAGCTGATGTAGAGAATGTCCAAGGGAAAAAGACCTACTGCCCGAGAACATAACGAATTTAGAAGGGGTCAAGTCCCTCAGATCAGACAAAGGGAACATAAATAAAAGAGGGATCAAGGTGACTAGTAGACAGTACCTCCATTCTAAAACAACTATGCAGATGAGGATTTTGACCAGACGTTCGATGACCAGATGCATTGTTGCGACGACAAAAACCTGCGTGTGTTCTTGACAAAGAGTGAGCATGATCGGTACATGAGAAAAAACAATGAATTTTTGTTGGAGACAGAGGATTATACGATACTCAAAACATATGATGCATCATCTTGGGAGACAAAATAGTTCAGGAAAGGCTATTAGAATGCCATCATGCAGTTCCATAAGAAGTACAATCTTCGGGGCAAAGATGCACCTGTCGAGTCGCAAAAAACGAACCCCATAAAGAAGCCTCCGGTGGACACCCCTTCCAAAAGTAGACCAAGGTCAGATAGCACGACCAAGGATGTGACAGAGAAGGCTAATTCAAAGGAGGATGTCCCCAAGAAAGCTCCGGAGACTGGACAACAAGCGAGCGGAAAAGAGGTAGAGAAAACCTGTCCCCCTTTCAATTTTGAACATGAGATGGCCAAAATCAAAATCTCTATCCCATTCAATGAACTTATTAGAAAGGGGGAGTATCAGGAACAAATCATTAAAATGATGAAAATGGGAGGGACCCTCGATACTCTGAATATCCAAGATGATCACCCTGCTATCCTTTTTGGTCCTCGTGTTGAAGAGACAAATGATGTCGAGGACATCCCTCCGTTCTACATCAGTCTAAAGATCCATGACATGACCCTACATAAAGCCATGCTAGATTTTATTGCGTTGCACAACCTTATGCCAAAGGTAATCATGGATGAACTAGGTTTGGATATCACTAGGCCATACAAAGACCTTTTCTCTTTCGATTCAAGGAAAGTCAAGTGTTTGGGCCTTATCAAATACCTAGTTGTGTCATTGGCTCAAATCCCTGCTAAGAACATTGTCATGGACGTAGTCATCATGGACATACCCCCAAATTTTAGCATGCTTCTATCAAGGTCATGGGCTACGAAGTTGAAGGGAACCTTGCAGATGGATATGTCATATGCCACCATCCCTATTTTTGGCCATGAGAAAAGGCTGTACAGAGAAGTGCTACTGAAATACATGGTAAGCAACAAGATGCAGCCAAACAATCATCCTATATACGCCATTGACACTGAGGTTGGTTCTTCTATATTCTATAATGACCTGAGTTTTGAAGAGAAAGAGCCGACAACCATCATGACAACCAACGAGGAAACCACACAGGAAAAAATAGAGTTTGTTGACTAGAAGGACCGCACGAAAAACGGGTTGTGGAACATGAGTTTTGATGATGCATTCAACAGAGAAGGAGCTGGGGCCAGTGTATGGGTAATCCCCCCCGAAGTAGGCACAAATATGTGCTCATACAAGCTCACGTTTGAATTCACTAACAACATGGCCGAGTATGAAGCACTAATCTTGGGCTTACAAGTTTTGAAAGAATTGTGCGCGTAGAAGATAACAGTGTGAAAATATTTTGAGCTGATCATAAATTAGGTAAAGGGTGTATATTAGACCAAACACCCCAGACTGAGAGCGTACAAAAATTTGGCTTTGGACCTCCTTGAAGGATTTTCAAAGTATGACCTATCTGCTATCCCTAGTGAGAAAAATCATATCGCTGATGCATTGGCTACCTCATCCTTGACTTTTAAGATCCCCATCTTCCCCCAAAAAAGATATGAAATCGAGGTCAAGCATAGGCCGATAATGCCTGATAATATAAAACACTGGCAAGTGTTTGATGACGACAAATAGGTGGAAAGTTCCTCCTTATGAGTGACGAGTTTGCTAATACAAACATTGACAAGGAATGTTGCGGTGACAAAGATGAGAGCGTGGATGTGCGTAGTAACAATGACCCTTTCCAAAACTAGATCGCTGGAAGGGACATAATACAACTAAAAAATAATATCATTCCAAAGGGGTTGGTGCCAATGGAAAATATGTTTGATGAGAATGATGTGGCTAAAAACCCCAATATCACTGCAAGTGAAGAGGATGTGGAATATTGCAACATCGAGACTAAGGAGAACTTGAAGATGGTAAAATTATCAAAGACACTCAGTCCAGAGGTCAAGCAAGACTACGTCAAGCTCATGAAGGATTTCCCGAACGTCTTCTCATGGAGCTATGATGACTTGAAAGTATATGAAAAGAAAGTGATCCAACATGTTATCCCTCTCAAGGAATATCATAAACCTTTTAAACAGAAGCTGAGACAGATAAATCCCCTGTTGTCACCGTTAATCGAGAAGGAGTTAAATAATCTTTTCGACGCTAAAATTATCATGTCTTTGTGATTCTCAAAATGGGTAGCTAATTTGGTACCTGTAAGAAAGAAGAGCGGAGAGATAAGACTGTGTGTAGACTTCTGAAATTTAAACAAAGTATCTCTCAAGGATCACTACCCCCTTCCTAAAATGGACTACATCCTGCAAAAGGTGGTGGGGTCCCAGAAGATGTCCATGTTGGACAGGTTTCTAGGATATAATCAGATCATGGTCCACCCGAACGACAAAGAGAAAACAACTTTCACAACTCCATGGGGAATGTTCATGTATGCCAAGATGCCATTTGACCTGATGAATGCTGAAGCCACTTCCTAGAGGGTAATGGACATCACGTTTGTTGATGAAAAGGGAAATTTCATTGTGATTTATCTAGATGACATCACAATGTACTCTACCTCCGAAAAATAGCATCTCGAGCACCTGAACAAGGTTTTCCAGAAGTGCAGGAAGTTCAGCATATCACTAAATCCAAAGAAATCACATTTTGGGGTGAAAGAAGGGAATCTGTTAGGACACATCATCTCCAAGGAAGGGATTAAGATAGACCCCAATAGGGTTGAAGGAATCCTAAAGATTGACACCTCGCACAATAAAAATTAGGTGCAATCCTTCCTGGGAAAGGTAAACTTCTTGAGGAGATTCATCCCGAACCTGGTGGAAATCATAAAGCACATAACTTGCATGCTTAGGAAGGGAAACTAGATCAAATGGAACCCAGATCCCAAAAAGTCTTTTGAAGATATCAAAGTGGCGCTGACTAAATCTCCTGTGATGGCCAACCCAGATTTTATGAAAGATTTCATCCTGTTTTCATTCACCTTAGAACACACTATTTCTAACATGATGTTGCAGAAAGACGAGTAGGGATTCGAAAAACCCATAGCTTATTTCAGTTGGACACTGCACGATGTGCCACTAAGGTATGCCATTATGGAAAAATAGGTGTACACGTTAGTGAAAGATTTGAAAGAAGTCAGGACATATATATTACACTCCCATGTCATCGCTTATGTACCCAACAACTTAGTAAATGATATCCTGACTCAACCTGACCCGGAAGGAAGGAGAGGAAAGTGGATAGCGACCATGCTGGAATATGATCTTGAGATCAAGCCTAAAAAACTGATCAAGGGTCAGGGGCTTGCAAAGTTAATGGTGTAGTCAGACTGCGATGTTGTAGGAATGAATTTCATTGCTGATCTATCAAAATTCCCTCAAGAAGAAAAAACTGCGCAGGAGTCTCAACAGTTCATTGATTCACCATGGTATGCAAACATCATGTATGTGTTGGAGAATCTCCAGGCCCCTCTGGGCGTGAGTAAGACTAAGGCAAGATTTCTCAAGCTTAAAGCGATTAAGGTCTACATCCTAGACAATTCACTCTACTGGAAAGACCCCGGGGGAATATTGTTGAGATGTTTACTGGAAGATGATGCGAAGTGGGCCATGCAAGAATTTCACAAAGGTGACTGTAGAGGACACCACTACTGGAAAACCACCGCACACAAAATACCAAGGGAAGGTTATTACTGGCCTACAATGTTGCTGACATGTATAAAGAGGTCTCCAGCTACCATGAATGTCATATTTTCGACAAAGGAAGAAAGATGCAACCCCTGCCACTAAAGTCAATGTTAGTCAAAGCACCTTTCATGCAGTGGGGTATAGATTTCATAGGGGAAATAAATCCACCATCCTCCACGCATCACAAATGGATACTCACAGCCACCGAATATTTCACGAAATGGATAGAGGAAATCCCCACGAATCAAGCTACATACACAGTCATCATCCAATTCCTGGAGACAAACATCTTGTCGAGGTTCGGGTGTCCCGTTAAAATCATAACAGACAATGCGGTTGCATTCAAGTCTAAGAGGATGGAAAATTTTTGTCAGGATTATAACACAACCTTAGGTCATTCTACGACATACTATCCACAAGGAAACATGTTAGCATAATCCTCGAATAAGAGCCTAACTAGGATCAACACAAGACTCCTGCAAGACAACAAGAGAACCTGGCATAAAAATCTTATATACACGTTGTGGGTAGATCGGGTTACCACCAAGAAGTCTATATCAACGTCGTCTTTCCAGATCGTTTACGATGCAGATGTAATCTTCCCTACTTCACTGAGGTTTCCCGTAAAACATTTGTTGCAAGATAAGCAGGCTGAGCCAAATGATGTGCAAAGGAGAATAAATCAACTACTTCACAGACAACAGACGAGGTAGCAAGTGTATAATCATTGCTCCATCAAGAGAGGATAAATAAATATTTCGATAAGCGTTTTAATCCAGAGGATTTCCAGTTGGGTGATCTAGTCTTGAGACGGGATGCGATAAATGAGGACAAAGGAAAGCACATAAATTTCGACCATGTTTGGATGGGTCCATTCAAAATCAACAATCATTGCGGGGGCAATGCTTATTTTCTAGAAGGATTAGATGGAGAATGCTTTGGTTGGGGGCCTGCAAATGACAGGTTCCTCAAAAATTATCTGATGAAATAGAATCTGTTTAAGTCATTTGTCATTGTAAATAGTCATTTTTTTTTTTGTGTCGAGTCAGTAGGTCAACAGAAAACTGAAGCCCAAAGTGAAGGCCCTAAGTTTATGCTGAAGTTTTAGAAGCTACGTTGATAGGTTCAGTTTGTTTTCTGTCTGTGATTTATTTTCTCTCAGTGTCTGAAGGTTGAATAAATACCAATGGTTAGGCACCTAATCTACTGTTCTTTGCTACCTCGCGGGGAGGATAGCATCCCCGTTGGAGCCAGCTATTAGCGTCACCATTTTTCTTTCCATTTAGAGTCAGTTCTAGTCGGGGTATGACCCATGCACCCAAACATGTGAATTCATGTATGTAGCACCATGGGTCGAAGTTAGTAAGTAGATGACTGGCCCTTGGAAATGGGAAGGGATGTCAGAGTCGAAACATGCGTAAGTGGTACGGGTATGTCTTTTCCAAAGAGTCGAGTCTTGTTAAGAAACCAGTCTCTACGTGCCCCAGGTAGAGTCAAGTAGTTAATGGAATTCACATCAACAAGTACAACAACTATTATCAGTTCATCATGAAGTCCGAGGGAATTAAAAATCATGGCGTTCATATCATGCATGCCCAACAAGCCTTATTGCCTGTATTCTACACACGAGGATTTGCCATGGAAAACCTACAACTCAATTCAAAACATCTCGTCACCATGAATTCACTGTCCTCCAACATGATTCCTTCTTCTTCCTGACTCGTTATAAATCTCGAATTCTCGACACTCATTTCAGTCGTGAAACCAGGTCCGCACTTTGTTTGCAATTCCCCTTGCTAGTCCAGTTTGATCAAAATTCCCCCCCCTGTGCATTTGTCGGATACACCACGTGCAAAATATGTATTGGTTGCGCTATGGTGACATCCCAAGGAATAAGGAAAGGTGCATGGAGTAGCAGAATTTCCAGGTCCAAGCCCCAAAATGACTGAGAGTCATTTTCACCTGCAACAGGCATTCCCAAGGACATGAAATGAGTCATTCCTTTACCCACATAGAAGACCACATCAAAACATGTGGAACTTGAAGAAAAAACACTTGCACAGGAAGGGAAGATAGTAGAAGCCTCATATCCTCAACAAAAAATTCCTCGGAGATGGGCCAGGCCAAGGAAGAACAAGGAAGCTCTGGAATATTGATTTTAAGAAGAGCTGCATGCCAGATCGGTGGCCGAAGAACTAGTCATGCGTGCCATCCAGCTAGAGTTTGCTGGAGGATCGAGCCGAGAAGGCAGGAGAAGAACAAGGAAAATATATATCACATGAATTAATTATCAATATCCATCTCAACAATTAAAGTAGGAAAAGCTGGCTATCACTGAACTCTATCAGGAAAAAATTGAGTTGAGGCAGTAGCTAGCAACAAAGACTATGGAAGTGTCTGCAGCACAGGGTCACGAAGGGAATGTGGCATGGCTAAAAATATAGCTTAGAGAGGTGCAAGACACCATTTTACAACTGTGATAAGCACATAGACTGACAGAGGAAAGGCATACAAAGCATTCCAGGGAATGCAAAGTGACCGAGAATGAAGCCTGTGTGGCTCTCGCTAGCGCGCAGAAAAAGCAAGTTTAGCAAGTGTTTGTCTTTGCATCCGAAATCATAAGAAAAATCTTGGCAGTTTTGAAATACATGTTTCCCTAAATCACTCTACCATTTGATAACAGCCGTAAAAATAAAACAATCACTTGCCGCACAGATTTTTGCCAGAAAATGAGCGCACAACAAAAATCAAAGCCATTATAGCAGATAACGAGTTCCCGATAGACACCTGCCCGCTCAGACATCTGATCGAAGGGGAACACTGACACATATTTTCCTCATATTGAGACCTGTCCGATGATGGGATCCTCATGGTGAATTTGCAAATAGTCATGTGTAAACATACATGATTATTGTCTATTTTTGGAAAAGGCCATGCGAAGAGTCTCCAACACATGCTACTCGGTTTTCCTAGTTTTAGGGTAGAAGTTAGAAAGCAGGGTAGCCCATGGGGCACCCTTGTTTATATATTTCATCTTTTTGATGAAAGCGAGGTTGGTTGGCAAAATTGCTAGACGACAACTATTGTATGTAATTTGAGTTTTTTTGACTGAAATTTAATGCAAAGGTCCTGTAACTTGACGAAAAAGATTCTAGTTGTAGCAGTCAGATGTATTGTGCCTCTTTATTTGTGTATGTACTTCTTGTGATCTTTATTCATATATATTTTTGTCTATTTCAGAACGAATTTTTGAACTTGTGGATTCCCTACGCAACGCCCCTTGTTCGTGCCACTTAGACAAAATGTTTTCTTCTAAAGCTAACTCTGAATTTGCCTGCAGTGGTGCTCCAAGTTACTTACTGTGTTTTTATCTCACCACACATTATGGTTTTACACTGAATATTGTTGCTCGCCTAGCCTTATCCTCTTAATTTTAGTTATTGAGTCATTTGTCTCTGTCAATCCCTCAAATCAACTCCATATCCCAAGTCTTACTTTCTTGTGCCAATATAACTAGAGCCCATTTTATCAAATGTGTTAAATCTAGCCACTGATTTCAAAGCCATATCCTGCACAGAGACCGCACCTTTCGAGAGAGCCTTCTCCAGATCCAAAAGGCTAGTTTTGGGTCTCAAAGTTTGTTGAAAAATTTACCTTCATCGTCTGTTTATCATCCAAACAGATTTACAGAGTGCTAACAACTACCACTACCAATATAACAACCAACCTATCACTTTCACTACCACATCAACCAAACTTTCACTGTCAGTATCACATCAACCAACTTGTCACTGTCAGTGTCACATCAACTTTTGAATAACACTATCACATCACCCAACCTATCATTGTCACTATCACATCAACCCGCGACTACCATTGACACATCAACTAGTCTGTCACTATCATTATCACATTAACCAACCTGACACTGATGATCAATCAATCATCCAACCTATCATTGTCCCTGTCCATGTCTCTGTCACTATCTATGACACTTATATACCATCAATCAACTAATCCACTCACATGGACACCAAACCATCACCAAACCATTTACATTAGCCATGTACCAAAACATGTACCATACCATGTACATCAACCATGTATCAGAGCCTGTACCATACCATGTACATCAACCATGTACATCAAACCTGTACCATACTATGTACATCAACCATGTACACAAAACTTGTACCATATCATGCATTAACCATTTACCAAACCTATACCATACCATGTACATCAACTTGTACCATACCATGCACATCAACCATGTATGTCAACCTCAACATGTACCAACATCACCAAGACATACACCTCATACATATACCAAGAATATGCCTCACACCATGCACCAAATATGTGACTCAAACATATACCAATGCCTCAACAAGATACCAAGGCATGACCATCACATCATCAACAAGTAACCAAGGTGTACCTCAAACTATGTGCCTCAAGCATGTGCTAACATCCATAAACCATTTACCAAGAGATAACATCAAACCATATGCCAATTATCAAAGATGTACCTACAACAATGTATCATACCATCACCAAGGTGTATCATGCACAATCACTACCATGACATGCCTCAAGCATGTACCATAACAACATAATCATAAGCCTCAAACTAACACATAAGCATACCTCTAATCCTATAGATTATATGATACACAATAATACTGACCTGTAACTTTTTCCCAGACCTCAACAACGTGGTAATACCATCTTCCCAATTATGACTTGTCCTCGCGGGACTAAGACTTGTTGTCTAGAGGGACCTCATGTGACGATCCCTAGACAACCTGCGGGGATGCCTCACAAGACACTAGCTGTCTGACCCATGGTGGTTAGCCAAAATAGGGTTTTCTCATAAAAACCCTCTCTCCTATGCAATACCAAAACTCTTGCACTTATCACTCTTTCACTGCCTCATATTTCTATGTCGCAAACTCACTAATAGATCACTTACTCACATAGAAGATATCCAATAAAATGCGTGTGAATATACTTATGAGAGACTTATTGAGGTGTATATATACTTTTTCTAAGTAAACTCTTTCCTTAACTTTAGGGCTTCTTGAACTTTCTTGTTACAACCACTTTACCCTTTCATTAATGACTTGCAACCAATTAGGGGATTCTTAACCCATATTTGGGGCTTCCAATGTCATGACCTAATAACTCCTCAACTGTGAGGAAATACTTGACATTCCACCTATTTCTGGAAATGGAATCAGGAGGACTATCCATATATGAGCGTGATAAATTCATTTACACTATCCTTCATGTCCTTATTCCTAATTTGTTTTTTGGATTCATGACCACACCTATGGGTTTCTAGTAGACTTCTTCAAAGTATCTTCCCGTGAGGGACATTTTTAG
This sequence comes from Picea sitchensis, assembly GCA_010110895.2. Lineage (NCBI taxonomy): Eukaryota > Viridiplantae > Streptophyta > Pinopsida > Pinales > Pinaceae > Picea > Picea sitchensis. The sequence goes on from SNQJ01S0073608.1 coordinate 20,370, forward strand.
AGATATGCCATAAGGGGAGCACTTTGGATACTTTTCCAAATACACCCATCACATCTGTTGACATCAATGACAACCATTTCTTGTTCACATCAACGACAACCAACTATCCAACAACATTAATGCCAACCAACTATCCAACAATCTCCCCCTTTGGAATTGATGGAAACACTCATACTCCACCTGTGACCAATGCTCCTCTAATGTTTCTCTCCTCATGTTTCTTTGCCCCTTTGACATCAATGGAAAAGGGCATCTCCCCTTGGGGCTTCTCCCCTTGTCTTCATGATTCTAATATTTCTCTTCTGATCATTATCTTTCTCCCCCTTTGACATCATGGGTAAAAGGTTAATTCCCCCTATCGATATACCTTCTCTGAACAATATTTATTTGACATCATTCTCTCCCCTATCTTCATGCTTCTAATCTATTTTTTTGCCAATTTCTCTTCGATCAATGTGGGTTTCCTATATATTCTTTATTTCCTCTCCTCTAATGTTCTTTTTCCATTAGTGCTTCCTCTTGTGATTCACTGACATATATAAAAAACATTCAAAGTTACTTGACTTCAAGTCTTCATGACTTATCAAGTTCACATCAATGACCATATTTCTTGATTCCACTTGTCCACTGATTACACTGATTCCATTTATTCCAATTGTTACTATGCTTTCAACCACTGTCATGTATCTATTTATACATGTCAAAGATCTCATGAATCCATCTCTATCCATATGTCATAAACTACCCATGACTCTACTACTCAACTGCCTACAATGTTGACCCATATGTTGATTACAAGATATTCTAGGTTCTCAAGCTATCTTCTCAAATTTTCAAATTAGACTCTACATGTATGCAATAATCTGTATTGAATATGTCCCTGTCTGAAAACATGCCTAGAATTCTCTATACAATGAATCTCTTCCACTCTAAAACTGCCTATACAAAAACTGCAAATACTTCAAATTGCTCGAAAGATATTTCTATGATCTGTAGAGCTAATGCTTAGACTCCCCCGCTTCAATAATCATATTTAGTGGGAGTCTCCAAGCCAGATGGCTCAGAAAAATATCCACTTTGATCAGATTAATCTTCCTCTTCGTTTGTGGATTCATCATTTTCTTTTTCATCCTCTTCCTGAATTTTGAAATTCTTTTCATTTTCTTCCTAAATT
>SNQJ01S0073608.1:22880-37602 GCA_010110895.2 Picea sitchensis
CAAATCAGATCTACTCACCAAGATCAATCACCAATACAACTCTCAAATATGTGCATCAACCAAGCATAACACAACAACTCATAATCATCACCAAGATCAATATGTGTTTCTAATAATATACCAATACAAGTATGCTATATCATACATAAAATGTGTGCCAACAATACTACTAACAAGTGCCTCCAACCATGTACCAAGTATATACCAATCATGTATCAACTGCTCATCAACTATGACTCACCAAGATGTACCAACATCATCAACTATACACCTCATGTATGTGTCAACTCATCAACTACTTGTCTCAACCATGTACCCGACATGTACCTCAACCAAAATCCCTCATCAATTTCATCATCCAAATCTAATTTGTAACTTTGTAATAGACCTGGTGTATATGATCACATACCTAAAAACCTTCCTTAAATTTAACAACAAGAGACTAGCATTTTCATCAAACTTTACTTTAGTCTCACATGACTAATTTTGGATTAGTCAACAACCCCAACTTGAAATAATCATAACTATGTACTTGTAATGAATTAAGATCTAAAAATGGTACACAATGTTCTTCAATGTATTTTATGCAATTCCTCCATACTTCACTACTTGGAACCTCTCAGAAAAAGATTTATAGCAAAAAAGACATACCTTGTTGAATTCTGGCTTATTCTAGAAAGTGAACTTGTAGAGCATGCCCAACACATAATATTTGTTGTATAGATATAAAAATTGTACACATAATACTACAGATTGTACTCTAACCAAAACATTTGGTCTTACTGAATTTGGATCTATTATGAATAATTTATGATGTTTTTACCCGAAATACCTGTTTTAGACTAGTTTCAGGACTAGCCACAAACCCTATTTTCCACGGAGTGTAACTCTAAAAATACAACGACCCCCAAGATGAAATTCATACCAAAACTACTTGGATATGTTTTCTCAATGAAATCCCAATTTCACGGTCTGAATCATTCTAGAAAAAACGTTATTCCGAAAATGGTGAGATGACCTGTAAATAACATACCTTAGAAAACATCATAAGAAACTTTATCCTCCCTTGAATTTCAACCTTCTTTACTTCACCTTCCCTCTCAAATTCGACTTATATATCCTTTTGTTACCTCAGACACCTATAGATATTCAATATGCTCAAGTGTGATTAAAATGAGAGAGTCTTGCCTCTTATTTATACTCTCCATGTAGCTTCCTTAGAAGCATCTTCTAGGCCACTTTGTCAACATAGTCACCTATGTCCAACTTTGCCCAATTTGCCACTTGTACATGTATCCAATAGCTACTTGACCACTTAACCCATTTTCACCATTTTAGGGTTAACCTTCTTATAATCACTTTCCATAATTAGAAAGTTTTCCATTTACTTTATTATTTAAATAGTCCTCCTTGACTTTGCCACTTAACTTTATTATTTAAATAATCCTCTTTGATTTTTTCTCTTCACTTTATTATTTAAATAATCCTCTTTGACTTTGTCACTTCACTTTATTATTTAAATAATTTCTGCTTTGCAAACACTTTGACTTCTTTGACCTTTTGGGGTTTCAAGAAAATTCTATATAAATAAGTGTAAGCAATGTATTGAAGCATAGTGAAGAATATTGTGAATGTATCAAGCATTGATTGCAGAGTGTTATCCTTCCTTAATGATTAATATATGATGTTACCCTACCTCAAGGGTTTTGACTATTTCTTGTGTTCAGTAGTTTGGTGAATGGTTTGGTTTTTTCTTGTTGATATTGTGGGTTTATTTTGAGATTTATCTTAAAATATATTCAAGTACTTAACAATTGGTATTAGAGCACTTTCCTTGGCCAAAAAATGGAATAATTTTTTCCTCTTTTTGCAATTTTGTTTCTAGGGAAAAAAGAGGGCAGTGCATTTCAGGTTCATATATGAAACTTTTTGGGTTGATTTTTAAAAAAAAATGGATATTTGAATTCCTCTAGGAAAAATACCCAATTTAAAAAAACAAATCAATCGAAACAGAGTATGGGAAGTGAAGTTATCAACATTTTAAATTCAACAAATTTTCAAGGTTTTTTCTGGAAAAAACCGCGCAATTTGCGCAACAAGTTATTTTTACATCCTAGTTTTTGTTGAATATTTTTTCCAAGCAATATGTATTTTACAAGAAAATATGATGGTCCTAGTATTGAATAATTATTAAAGTCCCACAAGTAAGAATGGAAAGACTAGTGGAAATTTTTTCTACACCTTAGTTTGAGAGAAGATGCTCACACATGGTGGAAATCATTTGACTTTTGGGAGTGGATATCACTTTCTCAGGAAGCACTTGAAAAATTTATTTTAGATAAGTAGTATCATACAAAGTATAATAATAAGGACATCACCAAGGGTTTATTTTCATGTGGAAAATCTATATTAAAGGTTCATGGTTGTATTCATAAATAAAATATAATTGTTTTTATTAGCCCTATTTGCCAACAAAATTTTATCAATGTTCAGTTAGTTAATAGATTTCAAGTTCCTGCAAAGAATATCCAAAGCACACAGGTTGAGGGTAAAAATATTCAAAGTTTTACAGATTTGAAGCTCAATATGGATACATATGTGTTGCATTCAAATTTTTATGCTATGGATATGGATGAAGTGGATATTGTTTTGGGATATCCTTGGATGGAATCAATTGGTAAAATTAATATTAATATGTCTCTTAGTAAGAAAGATGGGCCCATGGTGGCCAACAAAAAAGTTATTGTGGAGTTTGAAGTTGAATCAGAGGTGGAGTCTACTGAAGGAGATGAAAAAAATCCACAATAAGGACACAATAATGAAGCTAAGGAGGTCATTGAATGAAAGGCACAATGTGTTACATATTTGAAAAAAAAGAACAGGTTCCTACAATTGTTGTATATTGCAATCCACATCATATAGAGAAACAACTGTCATCAAGGCATGGACGTGAGCTTCAAAACATTTATGCATCAACAGGGCACCAAAAAGGAAATCTAGAAAGAGGTGCATGGATGACTACCGACACTGTAGGAAGACATTCGACTAGCAAAACAATCCCATGGAAACCCCAACATGATGTAGAGCAAGATCAGGGTGGCAAGGCAACAGATGGACATCATGTTCAACTTCCATTAGGATGGATGGATGGTCGCATTTGGTACCAATTGGCTACATTTCTTATCCAATCATATCGTATGGTTTCTTCTCATGTTTCGAGGATGAAACATGTGAAGGGGGATGAAATGTAGTATACCTAGGGAGGTAATATCGGGTACCTAGTGAGGTACCCAATGGGAATGTGTTTATGTATTATTATTGGAATTCATTCAATACATGAGAATGTGGTTATGTATTATTAGTGAAATTAATTCAATACATGAGAATGTGGTTATGTATTATTAGTGGAATTCATTCAATGTAAGGTGGAATAGGTCCATTCTATTAAATAAGGCCCACTATGGTAGTTAGATATAATAAATGTGATAAGACTCTCTAGAAGGTTCCTAGGAGATAGAGAGAGTTATATAAATAAGTATAAGCATTGTAATGAGGCATAGTGAATAATATTGTGAATGTATCAAGAATTGCATGAGGCGTGTTATCCTTCCTTAAGGATTAATATATGGTGTTACCCTACCTCAAGGGTTTTGACTATTTCTTGTGTTCAATATTTTGTGAATGGTTTGGTTGTTTCTAATTGATATTATGGGTTTATTTTGAGATTTATCTTCATATCTATTCAGGTACTTAAAAATTGGTATCATAGCACTTTCCTTGGGTACCTCCATAAAGCACATTCAGGTAGATCTGAAGATAAAACACATTCCCATTGGGTACCTCCATAGATATCCTATATCACCTCCATTGTGAATGCTTGATACATTCACAATATTATTCACTATACTTCAATACATTGCTTACACTTCTTTATATAACATTTTCTATCTTCTAGGAACATTCTAGAGAAAGAATCTTCTAGAAATCCTATTTATTATATCTAAGTACCATGATGATGGACCTCATTTAATAATATAGTCGACCTAGTACACCTTACATTGAATGGCCTCCACTAATAATATGTAACCACATTTCCATTGGGTACCTCCATAGGTATCCCATATCACCTCCATTGTGAATGCTTGATATATTCACAATATTCTTCACCATGCTTCAATACATTGCTTACACTTCTTTATATAGCATTTTCTATCTTCTAGGAACATTCTAGAGAAAGAATCTTCCAAAAAGCCTATTTATTATATCTAAGTACCATGATAGTGAACCTTATTTAATAATACAGTGGACCTAGTCCAACTTACATTGAATGGCCTCCACTAATAATACATAACCACATTCCCATTGGGTACCTCCATAGGTATCCCCATTGATTATTTCTTGCGTTCAGTATTTTGGTGAATGGTTTGGTTTTTTCTTGCTTATATTGTGGGTTTATTTTGAGATTTATCTCTAGATCTATTTAGGTACTTAACAATTGGTATCATAACACTTTCCTTGGGTACCCCCATAATGGGAATGTGCTTTATCTTCAGATATACCTATGGAGGTACCCAATGGGAATGTGCTTTATGGGAATGAGATTTATCTTCAGATCAATTCAGGTACTTAACATGCTTTCATCATCTTCATCAGATGAGGAAATGTCTTCTCTTGAGTAAAGTTTTTTCTTGAAGACTTTCCTTTTATCACTTTTCTTATTTCCCTTTTTATATTTATTTTCTTTCTTGAGATATTATTCTTCATTACTATGTGACTTCTTAACATAAGGACACTTATTTTCAAAATGACCAATTTTACCATAATTAAAACATTTTAAGGGAATCATACCTTTGTACTTTCCAATTCCTCTCTTCAAATTCCTTACGAAGTTGGATATTCCTTCATCCTCATATAATTCATCACTACAACTACAATTTGTATTTGACTCATGATTTTTCTTCTTCTTTGTCTTCTTGGATGCTTTGAAGCTTATTTCTTGGATGTATTTTCCTATTCTGTTCTCATTTCATAAGATGCAAATATTCCATGTATCTCATCCATGCTTATTGTATCCAGATATGTTCTTTATTCTAGTGGTGAAATCTTAGGATCAAATCTCATTGGAAGAGATCTTAGTATATTTTGAACAAACATAGATTCATTGACTTCTTCTCCCAATCCTTTAATTGCATTCACTATTTAATCAACTCATAAAAGGTAATATGCAATGTCTTAATCTTCCTTCATTTTCAACAGTTTAAATTGACCTTTGTAAGTCTGAAGCTTGGTCACCTTGACTTTGGCATCTCCTTCATAAAAATTTTGAAGTTTGTCTAAAATATGCTTTTCAAAATCACAATGCATAACCTTGACATATACTAAATCAACTAGATCATTCAAGATAGTGTTTTTATCCCTTGAATTTATTTGACTAAGTTTCTTTCCATCATTATCTATTGGTGGAGTGGCATGCTCTTTGTATCCATATACTGCTGATTGCCAAACATCAAATCCCTATGCCTTTACATAAGTTTTCATTCTCATACTCCAGAAGGTATAGGTCTATCCATCAAACTGTGTTATTCCATTCATATACAAATTGATGCTCTCCATGATCTACCTTCCAATGGTTAAACTATTTTCTTGATGGATCGACTTTGATACCAATTGTTGGAATACTGGGGGGGGTGAATCAATATGAACACTTTTTACCACTTTCAATCAAAATATTCAAACTTCAACTTTATCATCATTATATCATTTATTTTTCCATCCAATATATCATGAGCATGTAACTATAAGCAATACAAATCAACAATATCACATCAGATACACAATACACTGGAATTTACGTGGAAACCCAAATGGGAGAAAACCACATAATGATTTCTTATATATATCAAGAATACATTCATAAGAAGCACCAAATTCTAAATTCTCTAGCACCGACTAGAAGGAGGCACCAACTTGAAGGAAGCACCAAATCCCTGAGTTCTTTGGCACCAACTGGAAGGAGGCTACAACCCCCTAATTTACAGGAACCAAACTGAAAGAATCACCAACTCCTTGAGTTCTTCGGAACCAACCAGAAGGAGGCTAATTCCCCCTTATTTAGAAGAACCAACTTGAAGAAATCTCCAACTCTATAAGTTCTACAACACCAACTGGAAGGAGGCTACAACCACTGCCATGAAATACAAGTGTAGACTCATATTCATTATGACTGATACCATCAAAACTAATGTCACTAATACATCAACCAACTTGTCACTGTCACATCAACCAACCTATCGTTGTTACTGTCACATCAACCAACTTGTCACTGTCACTGTCACATCAACCTGTGACTACCCCTGTAACATCAACAAACATGTCATTGTCACTATCACATCAACCCATGAATAGCATAGTCACATCAACCAACCTATCACTGATGATCAATCGATCATCCAACCTGTCACTATCCCTATTACTGTCTCTGTCACTGATATACCTGTTGACAGGAAGATTAATTTTTCCACCCTTCAAAAGTAAAGCTTCATTTTTTCCTGATCCATGGAGCCACCCTTAGTTCAAAATAGAAAGGTTTTAGAATCACCCCTTCCTTTTGGGTTTCGAAATTCAGATTCTTCTCAAGGTGTGAACTTCAACTGTCCCTTTTCCTGATGCCGAAATCCCGAATCCATTTCAAAATATTAGGAAATATAAAGTAAAAAAGGGGAATGAATGAACATTACTTTTTCTGTTGTTTACCACAAAGAACTCTTTAATTTGAAGTTAATCAAATCCCTAAACCCAATTATATCTCCCTCAGTTTTTTGCGTTTCGGTGTTCTCCCTGCTAAAACGTTTTCAAACTCCTCTCCTTCGAACTCTCGGTCCTCGTTTTTCCGAAAAGTAAAAATTAAAAAGTAATTGTCCGCTAATCATGATGAATTTTTTTTTTTTTAATAGGAATGATTGGTGCCTCGCTGATCCCATAGAAATTTCATGATTTAGGGTTTACTTGTGACATATACCCTGTCGCCAGGATCCCCGAAGTTTCGAAATGAAAAATCATGTTTCGTGCCACGCTGATCCCATCACAATTTCGTGATCCAGGGTTTACTTGTGACATATCCCTTGTCGCCAGGATCCCTGAAGTTCCGAAATGCAAAATCGTGTTTTGTACCTCACTGATCCCATTGCAATTTCACGATCCGGGGTTTACTTGTGACATATCCCCTGTCACCAGGATCCCCGAAGTTTCGAAATGTGAAATCGTGTTTTCTTCAAACAAACCCTAAGATTAAAAGATTAAACTATTTTCCAAACACAATTAATGATGACTAAGATGCTTTTTTGCTTTTCGGGAATTAAGGAAGACAGTGATTTTCGGGTTTTTAGATTCGAAATCGCCAATATATGACAGTATTAATAACGGGTAAATGAAAATATTTTTGACGTGAAATCATATCTCTAAGCATATCTTTCAAATTAAAGAATTTATTTTTCATCGATGGTATCAATATGCTCGCTACAACACAAAGTTAGAGATTAATAAAGGTCCTGTGTGTCGAAATTCATTCTTAACCTTTACCCTTGTAGCAAGTCACATTTGTCCAGATTTATACACTTTTCTCTATAAACAGGTTTCTAGTCCAGTGTAACTACCATGGTGCCCAAGAAGGCCACCAAGAAAAACGAGGAAGTTGTCGAGGTCTCGAGCCCAGACAAAGATTTTGTATCTGATACAATACCGCATGCCATCGATTCCATAAAATTCTAGAGGCATATTTTTGAAACTCTTGATTATGAGATTAAGAACTTCCCCCATGATGACGACAACAAACTCTGAGATATAGCGGATTCTGAACTTCACAAGGTGGATGCGCGACCAAGACTCCTGACTTACAACAACATGATCAGTTGGGATTTAGAGCGAGCGGATGTGCAGACAAGGAGCATTCTAGACAGCCAAGGGGTCGTCATCGACTCCTTTAGACCAAAACATATACAAGTAATATATAAACTATCTTCCTGTCCCAAATATATCTATAATAAATATTTCGTTAGTGAGTTTCAGAGGAAAGAATGTTTTGAGTCAGACCAAACGTATCCTGACATAATAAAGGACTAGTGGAGAAACAAAGCAAAATTTAGGGCCGACACACATGGTGTTTACGCCACGACGTCCTTAATGAGTATATGGTTTATGTGGCGATGATGTTATGTAGGATTTTTGGTAAAGAAAGTCCTACCCACTTCCTAGTAGAATGGGTACCTCTTTTGCATGAGGCCGCAAAAGGATACAGCTTCAATTGGGATAAGATTTTATCCGATAACATAGCGAGGGAGGTTATGGAGTACCAGACTGGAAGATCAAAAGGCCAAACAACATCCTTTTATATGTCTGTATACATCATGGATGCTATATGCTTCTCAACCCCTTTCCCTCTGATGAATTGGAGTTGGAATTCGACCTACCCGGAGCCTATTCATAAATATCATTCTAAAATTTGGGAAGAGAATGCCAAAGATTCATTCTATGAGATTTATCATTTCATGGTAATACCACTACACTAGATGCTATATGACTGTGCACCCCCCCGCATTTCAGAGTTGGTCATAGGGAGCCTTTGGGCAATTGCTGACTGGTTTATAGAGGAGAATTTCTCCTACATCAAAGTTTTTGGATGTTCGATTCCTCCACATGCACTCCCAAAATTCCTCCCTGAATCACTCGTGTGTAGGGAAGTAGCTTATCAAATAGTAACAGGTGGAATTGGGATAGAATTAAAGACAACTCAAAAGAAATCTTGGCTTGTTTTTCCCGTTCAAATTGGAAAATTTTCACTTCTCAACTTGGGTCATTCCAAGGTTGAAGCGGCAACACTGGAGGGGGTCAAATTGGTAGACCTTGAGAAAATGAAGCACGATCCTTACTAGTTAGTGGGGAAACACATGGCCCACTACAATATGAAAGCATATGAACATGAGGAGTCCCCTTGGGATGACATGTTCAAAGGGACTGACTTATAAAGAGGCATTAGAACGAGTACAGACACTGTCGTCTGACCTGTAAGCTAGCTTTCAGACCTTGTAGAAGCATAGACAGAGTGGTCTGTCCAAAGTACTGCAAGGAGAAGCAATCACCCTCCCCAAGGAGTAAGAAAATCCCCCCACGGGCTTCAAATAGGAATCACAGAAGAAGGGCAATCCCAAAAAAGTCCCACAGGATACGGAAAGCCCCCCACAAAACAAAGAGGCCTTACAAAAAAAAAACCTAGAGATAGAAGCAGAGAGGAGGTCCGAGAGACCTACCGAGTCTAGTAAGCTTACTCCCCCTTCATCACCTGGTGTTGATGTCAATACGCCTAAGGAAATAGGATGGAAAGGATCTACAGAGCTAGGAAGTCCCATAACTTCCTTAACCCCCTTACAGTCTACTTTTGGATTCCCACAAACAGGATCCCTATTTGTTGATGACCTCACCTCTATCTCCATAGATGAGATTCCTCCTTCTGATTATTTTTTCAGTAGAAAAAGGAATGTCATCCTGAAACAAGATATGTATATGAACGAGGGGAGTATGGTAAAAAAGAATAAAGTCTTGATAGATGGACATGATTTGGAGGAGGAGGATTTCTCTATAGATATAGAAGGTTCCATGGGTGCCATGGCAACAACAAACTTTTTTACCATGGGAAACATGAGAATGAGGATAAAGAAGAGTAATAACATGATAGCTCAATTACAAGATCAGTTAAAGAATGTTGAGAAGAACATCAGAGAAGAGGTGAGTAAAATCTTGGAGCAGACCAGGGCTACTGAAAGGCTAGAAGTTCAATCACTCAAATCAAGCTTGGAAAAAATGAACCAGAAGATACAAGCAAGTCAGGTGCAGGTTGCTCAACAAAACGAGCATGCAGAAAAGTTATAGGCTAGGTTAAATTTGATGGAAGGCCAGGTTATAGATTTAAAGGATTTCTATACCCTCTCGCTGGAAATGCATACAAAGATAGAAGCCGAGCAACAAGGACTGATCTCCAAAATAGGGGTCGTCCAGAATTACCTTCAAGAGGTAAGAGAATCTCTTGATAACATTATTTTACTAGAAAAGGAAGCTAAAGCAGTAAGGAATACTTTCTAGAAAGCGGTTTCATGTTCAGGGAATAAAGAGGTGACAAAAAATATAAAGCTCTTTGTCACAGAACAAATAAAAGGAGACATCATTCTCAAGGTATGGGAAACAAATATGTCTAAGAGCAAGCAGATAGTCAAAGAAATCAAAGATGATTGTGAAGGAATCTTCGATTCTTTGGATAAGCAAGCATTAGGGATTGAAAAAGATGACTGCTTCGAGTCATTGGGGCAAATAAACATTGAAAAGCAACAGTTGGACTGCAAAGAAGGTTTGAAGAAGATTTAGACTGAAATTTTACAATTGAAAGAAATTGATGTCAACCTAATAAACAAATGGTTGGTACAACCTAGTTTAAAATTGCAGGTGATCAAGTTTTCGGACCAAGGTTTTGAAGACCGATTCCCAAAGGTACAAAGAAAGTTCTATCTGTTTGAGACTAAATATATTCCAACACCTCCTAGAAACTTTGTCCATTTTATGGAGAAATGTATTGAATGTGTAGCATCAAAGGAGGGAGAGACTTCGAATAAGCAATGAAGTATCGTTTGGAAACTCATACTGTTGAAATGATAGATAAACAAAAGTTAATTGTGCAACGGTTATGGTTGCAATTTTGTAACTACTTTTCTCCTTGGAAGTAGGAGATTGTTAACCATCAAGTATGGATGACCTTGTATAAATACAGGGAACGAAGACTAAAACAGGGATTTGTAATCTCTCTAAAAAAGATTGTTGATGAAGTAATTTTGAAGAAACTCTAAATTAATAGAAATGCAAATTGAAGATTCCAGATCTTGTCACTTCTAAGTTATGTGTTTCCCTGTCATCTCATCTTCCTTACACAAGTTTAATTGATGAATTCTTGACCACAATTTAGTGCAACCTCTACTATGAAAATTATTATTTTTGTTATTTCAAATCATTTACAGTTTTTCCTCTGTATCCGTTATCAACAGATACAAGTCCTGTAAATGCTTAGATTTCAACATCATATGCTTTATTAATATTTTTATCATTTCATAGTCTTCTGTTACAATGTGAGATTCCTCTGAAATTGATTCCTCATTTTTCTAATAGATTTATGTTTTTCTCCATATTATGCATATTTCTTTTCTTTAAAATTTAACTCAGATACAAGAAAGGGCCTACAATTTGATCTGACTATTTTTTTTGTGTTTTAACATCATTCTCGTTACTTTGTGGAATAGAGATAATCATCCTAAAAAGAAAATACAGAATCTTATCCTCTTTTACTTTCCACCTTCATGATAGTACCAGTTGCAAGGAAACCTAACATCTAGCCTGTTCTCTTGGATCAAACCAGCATTGCTCTGAATTTATTTAGCACTATTTTACAAACAACAAATAACCAGGTTGACTTAGAATGTTCATGGGCAACAATCGAGAGAGATATCAGTATCTAGGAAAACTGGGAGTTTCAACAGAGACAGTTGAGAAACCGACAATAGCCTTTACCTTTTTATCAGTCTTCTTTCTATTCTTAGCTCCCACTTTTTTTTCAGATGCCTTGACAGTATACTTTAAATCCTTAAAGTATAAACTCAGGAACAACATATTTTTGACACCATTACCAGAGAACAGAGAAACAAATATTTTTTTTCCCTAGGGAGAATGACATTGACGCTTTCTTTCTTTGATAGTGAACGAAGTTTGAAAACCTTCTAAGGCTACCTTTATCTTTCACTTGGAAACTCCACATTGTTTAAGCTGGCTGTTAACCAGAAAAACACCAAAAAGAATCCAGACAACAAGCAGATTTCACCTTTTTCGGACCCCAAAAAATTTCTAAAATCAAGAAGATACTTCCGCCAGACTGTCTCATCCACAAATAAAAAATTTCGACCTAAGTTTTCTTAGTCTGACTCAGAATATCATCACGGTGAATCAAGTATTCTACCCCTTTACGAGAAATACCTCGTTGATAAAGTCAACCCCCCTGAATCAGATCTGGTTCTTCCGGTCTTTGAGACCGAGGCTTTCTCAACCTTTTCCCACACCGATAGAAAATGAAGAGTTTCCTTGCTTCCTGTAGCGACTCATTCACCCTCCCTTCTCAAAGTTTGGTTTCCTACATCTCAAAACTCAAACAATTATCCTATATATCTTGACTCAACTTCTATTGATCCTCCTGTATTCTCACCCTGTGGTTCTGAATTAACCAGCCCACATTCCCCAAGCTATTCTTTCTCAAGTTTCTTCCCCTTTGATAATGAGTTTCTCAAAACCCATCCTTACAACCCCCAAACTCTAACTGTTAACTCCACAATGGTCACGATCAAAGGAGGTGGGGCTAGAGGTGCTGTCGCGGGTGGTCAAGGAGGAGGAGAGGGTGGCCAAGCACCACCTCTTCGGATATTTTCTAAAGTTGCTGCAAGATATGCTCCTCTAGTTATACCAGTCCCTCTCCATGATTTACCAGAAAATTACATGAAAAACCTGCCTAAGTTCACAGGAGAAGGCTACTTGACAACAACCGAACACATAATTTGTTTCGATCAATTTGTGGACATTTCTGGATTGGAACATGAAGATGTTTACTTCTGACTCTTGGTTCAAAATTTCAAAGGGAAAGTGAGAACCTGGTTTTGAGGCCTAGCTGCCGGATCTATACCATCATATGATAAACTTGAAAATTCTTTTATTAGAAAATGGGGTGAACGGAAAGACCATCTTTATTATCTGACCGAATTTGGATCTCTTCGAAAGAAAAACTCTGAATCGATCCTTGAGTTTACACAATGGTTTAACAAATTATACAATAAGATCCCAAATGAGGTCAAGCCCTCACAAGCTACAGTGAAAGTGACTTTTGCTGGAGATTTTGACCCCGACTTCTCCCTATTATTAAGGGAGAGAAGATCAATAGATCTTACCAAGATGTAAGATGATGCCCTCGAAATCAAATCTAATATGATGGAATCAGGAAAGCTAAAAGAAAAATTCGATATGGGAAACAAATAAATCAAGAGATACAGGGATCAAGGAGCACCCTTTGGATTAGGAAGATCTTCAGAGGACAAAATGGATGATATGGATAGAATCATCAAAGAACTGTCAAACAAAATATCAAGAATGGAATTAGAACAAGCTAAGAAGGAACATTACCCTAGAAAGGATTTCAGAAAGAACCCTAACCCTCAAAACCACCAGAAACAAATTAAGAATGAAGATCAAAAGATCCAAAATCCTTTTAAAAGTGAAAAATTTATAGGAGGACAAGACATGGAAGGTTTTTAGGAGTTAGAAGAATATATGAACAATCTTGGCGATGACTGCCTACAACCTTACATAACAAGACACGATTATGAAAAGTCCTTGACTACAGAGTATGGGACCGAGAGTAGCAAGAAGGGTAATGTTTAAGAAGATTTGACCTATCATGGAATAGCGGATGGGCTAATGGCTGAACTTCACCAGAAATACAACCTGAGACCTAGAAATAGGGTTTTCGCAACCGTTGCAGTTAAAAAAATACTCCCGAGGTATGAAATTGATGAACCAGTTTCAAAAAGCACCGAGAAACATATTGAAGGGACTAAGTCTGCTAACATACATTTTACTAAAACAAAGGCAGCGGAAACGCCACCCTTGAGCATGAAAAAAATAGATACCCCTGTTACCGAAACAAAGGCCCCTCAACCAAGGAAAACTGAAAAGAAAGGGTTGGAGGTTCAAAACATGGAAATCGATAAAACCATTGGAAGTTTCAACCTAGAAAATGAAATCAATAAGATAAAAATTCTTATTCCTCTTGTAGAATTGGCTAAAAACCCGATATACCGAATTTGTTTTGCTAAAATGATTATTTTTTCTGAAAATGAAAGTCAGGCCGATGTTATAAACTTAGAGGATGAAAAACCTAACATAATTTTTTCCCCACACTTCGAAGGTGCCAAAGACACTGTTTACCCTTTCTATATTACTTTGACCATTCTCGACCATCTGCTCCATAACTTCATGTTAGATTCTGGGGCATCTCACAATGTGATGCCTAAAGCAATCATGGATAAATTCGGACTTGAAATCACTAGACCCTATGGAGATTTATATTCTTTTGATTCGAGAAAAGTCAAGTGTATAGGTATGATAAAAGACTTAGTTGTAAACCTTGCACAAGTACCTTCAAAAAATGTTTTAATGGATGTAGTTGTCGCAGATATACCCCTAAAATATGGCATGCTCTTGTCCCGATATTGGGGTTCCAAACTTGGAGGTTCCCTTCAACTTGATATGACGTACACAACAATTATAGTTTTCGGGGGGAAATTATGTGGCTGTATAGGGAGACCAGATTATCATTTACGGTCAGTGATCCTCTCATCCCAAACAATTATCCTGTATATATTGCTGATCAGGATTTAGGTAACTGTATATTATCTATTGATGATGATGTGGATGCTGTAAAATTCCTGCAGAAACCCCAAAAGATCTAGAATTCTAGTTAAATTAAACACATGCAATTTGCTGATATTCAAGAGATGAGAGAAAGTTTTTGCTCCATAAATCAGAGAATTATATTAATAAAAAATGAATATACATGAGAAACCATCCTCAAAAAGAAGAGAGGAGGTGAATA
>SNQJ01S0073609.1:0-11671 GCA_010110895.2 Picea sitchensis
AAATAAAGAAGCCTCCCCCACAGAGACAAAGGCCCAGAGACGTAGGCAAAGTTGTGCCGAACTCCGTTATCAATTTGCGTGTTATGGTTTGCTGTCTATTATTTCATTTCAGATCTGCAAATGTGTATATGGCTGTCATAATTCCTTTTCTTTCCTCATTCTTTCACTAAGTTTTCTCAAATGGTTAATTAACGCATGCAAAATTAAAACTCAACCATAGTCATTAAAAGATCCTACAGATCAATTCTCCCTGTATTCAATCATTTGTTTCGTTGAAAAGCTTGCCTGAAGATTTGTATGTTGAACTTATTTGTTTTATTGTTGTAAATTGGAAGGGACGTCCAAGTCGGCTGCAAAATGTTCCTCTGTTGAAGTACATAGCTTCTTCCAGCAGAACAGATCTGGAAAGTGTATCAAGTCCTGCAGACCACATCATAATATATCTTTCATTGTAGGGTGACGGACATCGTGGCCCACAAAATGGTCTGAAATATTCATAAGTGACGTCCAATATTACTCCATGACCGAATACACTCAGAAGGAAATTATAAAATTGGATACTCATGAACGTGAGAAACTGTATGCGTGTTTGAATCGACATTCTAAAATTACAGAACGTTTTATGCAAAAGTTGTAACAGACTTGACATATAACCAATTTCTATGTCAAAAACTGTTGAGTGACCTCTGGATGTAGTAACAGACTCAACATACAAAACTTTCGCTCACTACTGATACTAATGTCAAGTGTAAGAATTTTTTATCCCAGACTCCAGGTAGTTTCACCTTCATGCATCCACACTGGTGGTGACTCCAGGCTCCAGATAGCTTCGACTTTGGACATAGACACTAGCGGTGGAAATGGGGAAAATGTTATTGACTACAGTGTGACAATGTGGTGAACAAGCAGGGATGTCAATGGCAAAGCAATTAGACTGCAGTATTGTCAAACCTGCAAATAACATCGACTTTAGTGTTTCTTTGTCATGACAACTACAATGTTTCTTTGAGTCCAAAAATCTTTGGACGTTGGGTATCCTGTGCGATAATGACCTTGGCATTGGTTACATGTCAAACATCTATTATCTGACATTGCACTATTAATGCAATTGCCATAGTGGACGATGACTCGATTGCATTGGCACAAGCAATATTAATTGTGTGATCAATTAACATCCTTGGAGGACGTGAATCCCAAACAATGACTAAAACTTTTCGAACAACTGTGTGTTAAAAAAAAACATTGTTCTATATTTAAAAAAATAAGAAATTGTATTGTTTGAGAAAATTTTTATTTTTTTTTCAAATATCAGATCCACTGCAACAAAAGAAATGCATTTTCGTTATCCAAAGCAAGGAAAACAGCAGGAAGATTGATATTAGGTGGAACCAACTTTGGAATACACCACTACATTAAGGTCTCTTCTAATTAATGAAATGAAATGAGTACATGAAGGTGGTAGTAAAAGGTGATTTTCATAAACGAAATCATTACCTGAAGATGACAAACTTCTTGTAGAAGGTGGTAGTATAAAGTAATCTTCAGAAAGTGTTGCAAAGTCCATAATCTAGAATTCCTTCCCATTAATGTTTCCCAGTTACATGTCCATGTAGGCATTATACACTTTTGAGAGCGTCGTTCCCTGGTTATATACCCACCTTAAAGTAGGAGGAGAATATATGTGCAAAGAGGGGCAAACTCATCGACCCAGATGCAATCATATGCATAGGAATAGTGAAAAAAAATGTGCAGTAGCGATAGAAAGTTGATTGTATGTGGGGTCTGTTACTACATCTAGAGGACGGTGAACAAACTTTGACAAAGAATATGACTTTCTGTCAAGTCTGTTACCACACCTAGAAGTAGCTCAACAAACTTGAAATAGACCCATACAGTTTCTCATACTCGTGACAATCCAAATTTATAATTTCCTTCTGAGTATATTCACTAATGGAGTAATATTTCATGTCATTTCTGAATATTCCAGACCATTTTGCAAGCCACGGTATGTGTGACTCCTCTGACGAAAGATAAATTCTTGTGTGGTCTGCAGAATTTGATACACTTTCCAAATCTATGTCGTTGGAAGAAACTATATACTTCAAAGAAGGAGCATTTTGCAGGTGACCTGAAAGTCCCTTCTAAATCCCAGTAAGAAAACAAAGAAGTTCAACACACAAATCTTCAGGCAGGCCTTTCAACTAACGAAATCATCAAATACAGGTAGAACACCAATCACAAGATATTTGATTTTTTTTTTTTTTTGTCTGAGTTTCTATTGGCTAGCAGAGTTTTTTTTTTCCATCAAAGTTGATGTCACATAAAACCATTCGCTCCTCTTTTGATTGGGAATGAATGGAATCTCTAAGTTGTCTCACATGTCCATGACCAGGAACATTACAACAAAGGCACCTTAAACCCCAACTCTTCGATGATAGAGAGAAATGGGAATAAGTATTTAAAATGAATGCTAGAGGATGATAGTATAATATTCCATATAATTTGGTTTAATTTGTTTTAATGACAAATGCCCTCGCTATTTTTGCTTATTAATGCCAATATTTTCAAATATGTGTGTTGAATAGTCACTAATAACACAAGTTAACATTCCCATATGCAAGAAGATTCTCAAATATGACAACCTGTAATATATGGACAATATTAAAGAGCGACATGACGTCAAGATCTCTGTGGACAACACGTTTATGGATGGCAGCGTGGTAGTACAATATTGCACTGTTAATATGATGATGCCTTAAAAAAAAATAAACCAACATTTTTTGCAAATTCAAAATGGACGCAATTTTTTTTATCAAATCCCATAATATTCGCCTATTAATGCGTTTTAATGGGATATGTCCTCGAGCTTTCCAATTATTAAAGCCAATATTTTTGAACCTATCTAGTGGGTTTTCAATAGTAAAATCATAATTAATGTGCATTGGGAACGACGGAAGGTATTTTAGGTAGAGTCAGGCTTGCGAGTTCTAGGAGTCTAGGGTCGAATTGTAGAGCATGAAAGTTTTGGGTGCAAGATGTATACCCCAAACACAGGTTACCAGAGTTCGATAGCACCTATCCGCAAATCCGTGTTCATAAAATTGGCTAAGTATGAAAATGAACGGTGGTCGATCGGACTTGTGATGTGAAGATATATATGGAGATGACAATTTGCCATTTCGCCACACCAGGAACCCGTGATCACATAAACATGACAAAGTATAGAACCAAAAACACATAATAGAGGGTAAGAACAAAAGGGAAAAATGGGCAAGTTTAGAATAAATTGGCTAAGTATGCAAATGAATGGTGGTCGGTCGGACTCATGATGTGAATATATACATGGACGTAAATGTATTGCAACAGGTCTGTCAAGCTATGCAAGAATGCAACCGCAAAACAGAGACCCGCTGGTGAATGGAGAAGGACAGAAACGTAACCCTTGGCACATAAACTATAACAACAGGTCTAACTGCAGATGCAGGACCCCAACCTTGCAAAGTTGAAGAAAAAAACAACAAGAAGCAAACAACAAACCAGCGAAGAAGCACCAAAAGGCCTAACTGCAGCTACAACACCTCAACCCTGCAAAGTTGAATCAAACAAAAATAACCAACATCCAATGAACTAAGGAGAAAGCACCAACCAACCGATTAGGAATGTCGGTGACGAAAAATATTGGCCAAATTCACTACACACAAGATTGTATCAAAAATTTTAGAGGAAAATGTATTGTAACACATCTGTTAAGCAAACATTTTAGGATATGAGGCCTGTCAGGTAAACACTTAAGGCTATGAAGATCCTCCAAAGGCCTGCCACTATGCAAGCAATTAAGAAAGGTACAATTTTCATGGTTGTTATTTTTCAATACTGGAAGCGTTCAAAATCCTCTTGTTGTCCATCTTTGTATGTGATTACTACAACCAGAGAAGAAGGACTGTAATGTTGTCTTCGTCTCGTTCCTGATCTCCAATGTTCGACATAAAACCTACCTCCATTGCAGCCACAGTGACGTATAAGAAAAGGAAATCGTATTTTCTCCCCACATATAAAGATGTTCTGCAAGAGGATTTTGACTCAGGCATCCCCAGTAGTGAAATTTCTCACATGCAAACTGCAAATAACAAAGGAATCTAAACACGACACTGAAACCTACCCATCGATGGGGAATGATAGAAGGCCAGTTCCAATCACAGTTGTAGAAATCCAAGTGTGCAAACTGCAAAAATACCAACAGGAAAACAAGAACAAGATAAACAGGCAAACGAGAAACCAATGAACAAGCAAGGAGCAAGCATGGACCACTGAACCAACAATTCCCTTGAAGAAAGATGTAGTTTTCACGCTTGGTATTTTTCAATACTGGGAGTGTTCAAAATATTCTCGTTGTCCATATTTGTATGTGATTACTACGACCAGAGAAGCAGGACTATAAAGTTGTCTTCATCTCATTGTCGATTGCCAATGTTCGACACAGAACCTACCTCCATCATAGCCACAATGGCATATAGGAAAAGGAAATCGTATTTTCTCCTCACATAAAAAGATGTTCTGTAAGAGGATTTCGACTCAGGCATCCCAAAAAATGAAATTTCTCACATGCGAACCGCAAATAGCAGAGGAGGCTAAACACGGCACCAAAACCTACCCATCGATGGGGAACGACAGAAGGCCAATTCCAATCGCAGTTGTAGAAACCCAAGCGTGCAAACTGCAACACGACCAACAGGAAAACAAGAACAATAACAACAAGAAAACAAGAAACCAGTGAAGAAGCAAGGAGAAAACATGAACCACTGAACCATAAATGTCGTTGAAGAACAATATTTCCCATATTCACTGCTGAGAACATTGCATACAACAAAAAAAATATAAAAAAAAAAAACTGGATGAAAATGTATTGTAACAGGCCTGTTAAGTAAACATTTAAGACTGTGAGGCTTGTTAGGTAATCATTTAAGTCTGCCAGGACTATTGTGTAAACATTTAAGAAAAAATGCAATGTGGCAGCTCTATTATGTACGAAAAAACATTTATTATATTATTTTATAACAATAAAAAAATAAGTAACAATAGTTCGAACAATAGAGGGTATGTAAAAAACAAAATTATTCAAAGGACAAAGTAATATGAAGTGAAGTAATAAAAACCTGATTCTCTATCTTCAAAACTTAGGATATCCAAACATTTCAAGAATAAAAGTAAAAATTCAGAAAGACCATATATGATCAAAAACTTTGGATATGCTAGCATATAAAACATTGGGAATAGCGACGCTAGCAATAAGACCTCCAATTTGTTATCCCATCAGATCATGACATATATGGTATTTCTTAGTATACAAAAATCAATGTTTTTAGTTCCCTAGTTCCAACAATAGATATTCTGCAAATATTTTTTGTCAAAGGACAAACTAATATGAAGTCAATGAATTATCGATCGCTATAGTCCCTCTACGCCTTCGACAGGGACTAATAAAAGTACATAAAACTATTAAACTTGTATGCTGTCACCAAAACTCCATCTTAGTTAAAAGAATGTGAAGTATTCATGAATTACTTTTATATCAATGAAACTATGAAAGCTAAATTAAGAAAACATAAATATTCATTGATAAATAAATTAAGAGAAAGCAACTCTTCATTGATAAATTTTATATAAAGATATATATCAAAGTATTGAAGAGGAATATGGAGGTGCATGTAAAATACACTAAAGGATGAGGAACATGGAGATTATTGTGAGTGAAGAGTACTTAACTTTTGGAAAGAGGATTTGTTTTACTTTTTCTTATTATTAGTCCCTGTCGAAGGCGTAGAGGGACTATAGTGATCGATAAATCGTTGACTTCATATTAACTTGCTCTTTGACTATAAATTTTTGCACAATCTCTATTGTTAGAACTAGAGAATACAAAGCATTATTTTTTATATAATAAAAAATAATTATTTGGCATCATCTGATTGGAGAATAGATTCGGAGTCTTATTGCCATCTTAGCTATTCCCAATGTTTTAAATGCTTAGATATCCAAAGTTTTGAGCATCGACGCTCTTAAATGTTTACATACCAAAAGTTTTGAGCATTGACACTCTTTTTGAGGTACTTGAATAGGCCTGGCGGATTAAATGTTTACATAGTGTGAGGCCCTTAAATAGGCCTGACAACCTTAAATGTTTACTTAAATATGCTTGTTAGAGTACATTTTTCCTCCAATTTTTGCATACAATCTTGCAGTGAATTTGGGAAATATTGTTGTCCATCGCTACTCACATAGTCATCGTATGTTTCTTATTTCTTCTATGTTTGGAATGCAATTTAGTCATCATTGAAGATACATATATTATTTATTGGTTCACTGGTTTCTGGTTGTTCACTGGTTCGTTGGTTGTTGTTTGTTGTTGTTTGGTTCAAATTTCCAAGGTTGAAGTCCTGCACCTGTAGTTGGACCTGTTGTTGCTTGCTCACTGTAGTTGGACTGGTTGTTGCTTTCTCACTGGTTTGTTTCTTTTTGCTTGCTTCAAATTTTCAAGGTTGGAGTCCTGCACCCGCAGTTGGAGTTGTTTTTTAATTCATCATTGACGAGTAAGTTTCAATACCATAGTTTCATTTGTATTTGTTGTTTCATAGTTTCAGTACCGATAGACTTATATCAACCACTTTTACTTAAATGTAATTGTACTAATTTACTAATAAAAAGTAATTATAAATATGAAATTATTTCTAAACTCTTTTTAAAAATAATAATATTGATAAATTAAATTAAAATCCTTTTATGTAGTACCATCTTCAACATAGAATACTTGGTATCATGTGAGTACTATCTATTACTGCAAAGTACAATGAATACTTGGTATCATGTGTGTACTATTGATATAAATGATTATTGTACTTGTTTTCAAGTTGAACTAACATCTCCTCTAGGAGATACTTCTTGTTTTGCTTCCAGGTAGATCACCTTGGTAATGTTATGATGATTTCCATGAAATTGTCTTTTATTCTTGTTAACATACATATGTTCTTATGAAAGTTCTATTATATTGGAAATACTTTTTCTCTTGTTGTTCTTGTCTCGGGAAGGCTACCATGGAGGAATGATTGGTCACAACACTAGAAGAGTGTTGTTCCTATTTCTTATTATTGAATTTTTATTTTGGCTCTTGTTCCAGGAAGGTCACAAGTGATATCTCTGAGAATGAGCTACTGTGATGATTGTTCTCGTTATTATTATTATTATTATAAGAATATTATTCTTGTCTATTGTTTTCCCTTACTGTTGGGCAGGTCACAGGTGATAACTCTGAGGAGATCTATAGTGACGATTCCATGAGGAAACATATTAAATGGTCTCTAGTTGGAGACATGGAGTAGACTATCCAGAAAAGAAGTTGTATACATGACCGTATACATCCATGTACCGAAGAAAAAGAGGATGAATTTAAAACCTTTTGGAAACAAGTGTACTTTTGCAAGATACAAAGTATCTCATATGGAGATTGATTGTAAGTAGCAGAAGCCTTCAAATATGATCGAAAAAATCCCTTTAGTGCAGAGTTAAGGGCCTACCCAAAATCGTTGCAACAACCAGGAAGAGATAATCATGGTCCCGTGAAACTTTGTAGGATGCAAAGAGATGTGACATCGATGAGCCATATCATGAGAAGAAACAGATGACTCCACTAGTGGTGAGGCAGGAAGCCACACCATGTACCAACTCAGAAGGAGCTGGAATTCAAGAGAAGTCATCCATCACAATCCAATAGAGAGGATTAGCCTCCCCTAGACCATTCATAAGATATTAGACTTCAGAAGATATCATCACATACAGATAGATAAGATGGCTCCAGAGATTATATAGACTCATAGGGACTCAAGCTTCAGAGGGAGCATGGAGACTTAGAGTGAGCATGATCTCAGAGAGATTCAGTGGCTTAGAGACTTTTCCTCCTTAGATTCATATGGGAGAGAGATACTTCTTCCAAGACTAACAAATAGGTGCCATGAGTGAGGAGGCTAGATCGAAGGTTCATATGCTTCGACGAGATATGATACCTCATGAGAAGATTCCCTTGTTTCAGTGACAGAGGAGAAAGCTAGTCAGAAGGACCGAGATATGGATTTTTCCTTAGTTATAAGACCATAAGAGAAGTCGGTAGTGACTTCCAAGTTGATCTACAAGATCAAGCATGTTGTGATAATAGTATATAGATGTACAAATCTTGATTTGTGGCCATAATATTCTCCCAACAAGAGGGAGAAGATTATGACGAGACACTTTTTCCAGTAGCCAGAAGAAGTGTACATAGAGCAGTCACAAGATACATGAGAAGGAGTCTCATGTCTACAGATTGAAGAAATATTTGTACGGGCTTAAGAAGGCACCAAGGGCATGATATGCCAGATCAAATAGTTTTCTTATGAGCTTGGGATTTACCAAAAGTAAAGAATATTCCAACCCTTACTGCAAGGTTGTGGATGGTGGACCAGTGAAATTACTATTATATGTGGATGACATGCTTCTAACAGGGAACGAGAATCTCATCGTTGAGTGCAAGAGGAATCTTGTTGTAGAGTTTGTGATGAAAGACCTGGGTATGATGCATTATTTCTTGGGTCTAGAGATATGGAAGAGACTGAGTGAGATTTTATTTAACCAAGGAAAATATGTTGTAGAGATTATGAAGAGATTCAGAATGACGGATTGTAAATCCATGCCTACACCGATGGTGACAAATCTGAAGTTATTGAGTGATACATCTTCAAAGACAGTGGATGCCACCATGTATAGAGAATTGATTGATTCGTTGATGTACTTAACAAACACAAGACCATATATATGTTTTGCAGTGAACACATTGAGTCAGTATATGGTTGAGTTGAGATGTGTTTGTTTGATTACAACAAAACATGTGATGAGGTACTTGAAAGGTACAATTGGCTATGGACTCAGATATTCTTCACATCGTGAGATAAGCCTACAAGGATTTACTGATTTAGATTGGGCCGATAGTGTTGTAGACCAAAAGAGTACATTTGGATGTTTCTTCAGTATGGGATCAACTATCATCTCATGGTTTAGCGGGAAGCAAACTAGTGTGGCACTCAGTACGACTAAGGAAGAATACATAGAAGCATGTTCAACTAGCAATGAATCAATGTGGATTCAGAAGCTTCTTGCAGGATGGTTTGATCTCGAGTTAGAAGTGACTTGTATTTGGTGTGACAACCAAAATTGTGTGAAGTTGATAGAGAACTTAGTGTTTCATGACAAGTCTAATCATATAGAGATTAGGTACCATTATATCAGAGATATGGTGAAGAAGAGAGCAGTGAAGCTCCAATGTGTCGCTACATATGAGAAGATAGTAGACGTGCTGACCAAGCCTCTATCAAGAATGAAGTTTGTATACTTCAGGGACAAGCTTGGTGTGGTCTAGAAGGAATTCCCTTGTGATAGGGTATGATGTGTTACATATGAAACTCCAAATAGAAGCATGGTATATTGCTATTCCAGTGAAATAGTCTAGTACGATGAGATATTGCAACTCCAGTGAAATAGTCTATTACACTGAGATATTTCTACTCCAGTGAAATAGTCTGTTACACATAGCTACTCCAGTGAAATAGTCTGGTATGTTGAGCTATTTCTACTCAAGTGAAATAGTCTGGTATGCATAGCTACTCTAGTGAAATAGTCTAGTACGTTGATACATTGCTACTCCAGTGAAATAGTCAGGTGCGCATGTTACTAATTGTGGCACCATTCAACATGACCTCGCACAAGGTCAGTAGATGTCGAGCCTCCGAGGCTAGCAAGTTACCCAACTTTTCAAGATGGTGGGACAACCTATGTGGTTGGAGGTGTTTCCTAACCTTTGGATAGATGGGTAGTGTGTGCGCACTACAAAACCTAATCCTTTTGATTATATTCTCGACCATTATGGACTGATTTCCTGGTGTGCCAACCATAGGTTACTAGTTCTTTTTGAGCTATACATTAGATTCTGTGTGAGTTGATGATTTACTACTTCATTATGAACCAGATGCCAGATTTTGTGAGAGCTGGCGAGTTACTAGTTCTTTATGAACTAGATGTCATATTCTATGTGAGCTGACGAGTTACTAGTTCTTTATGAACTAGATGTTAGATTTTGTGTGAGTTGTTGAGATACTAGTTCTTTATGAACTAGATGTCATATTTTGTGAGAATTGACGAGTTACTAGTTCTTTATGAACTAGAATCCAGATTTTTTGTGAGTTGGCGAGTTGCCTAGTTCAGTATGAACTAGATAAATCCCTGTGGTAACATAAATCCTGGAAGGATGATGAGACCTAGATGCATGAATGTGACATGACCATCAGATAGTCTATGTGCATGACTATGACAAAGTTTGTGTGGCTATGATGGTGATACTTGTGACATGATCTGTTTGATCTTGAGATATCCTGTGTGGCTATGCTACTTGTTACATGATCTGTTTGATCATGAGATGGCCTATTTGGCCATGCTATATGTGACATGACCATCAAATAGTCTGTGTGCATGAATATGAAAGAGTTTTTGTGGCTATGATGGTGATACTTGTGACATGATTTGTTTGATCTTGAGATATCTTGTGTGGCTATGCTACGTGTTACATGATCTGTTTGATCATGAGATAGCCTATTTGGCCATGCTACCTGTGACATGATTTGTTTGATCATGAGATAGCCTCTGTGGCTATGTTGATTCTACCTTTATATTGGTCTACAAGACCATATGATTCTTTATCATGTCATGTGATATGGATGGATGTGTTTGAGACCATTACATGAAGAACATCTTAGTTAATACCTCCCTAGCTAAGAGAGAGTGTTGATGTTTTGTTAGTTGTGGGAGGAATTAATGTCCAAGTGTAACCTTTGTACTTAGAATATAATATTTTGGAAGTAAGAGAACCATTAAACATATGTGTGGAAACCCTAGAAGAGAAGTCGACCTCAAGAGAATATCAATAAAGTAATAGAAGGATCCAGGAAGAGAAGTCAACCCCACTAGGTAAAGTCACTTGGACAGGCTAGTATAAACAAGGAGGCGCCTAGCTCATTTGTGCTCACTCACTTAGAAAGAAGGGTACAAGTCTAAGGAGTAGTTGTAGTGGCAGCTAGGGTGCAAGTTTGAGGAGAAGCAATGGCATCTAGGGTGCAACTCTTTATGGTATCTCTTGTGTGCTTCTCTTGGTAAAGGTACGCTTCCATTAGTAGAGGTGTGTTCTCTTGGTATTGGGTTGCTGCTGCAACAATGGTGTTTTTGGTTAGGGTTTATCTATTGGTTTTAGTTTGGACTTTCTAGAATCATTCTATCTAAGAAAGCGTTAGTGTGCCTGGGGTGGCATAGTGAATTCCTATGGTTGGGTGACAATGATGTGACATTTTCTATGGTTAAACGAGCATACTGAAATTTTAACATCCCCCCTGTCTCACCCTCCGTCTCTTTCTCTCTCACTCCCTCCTTCCCTCAGCCCCCCATCACCACACTCTCTCTCCCTCCTTTTTTCCTTCCTTCCTTCCCCCCTTCTCTCTTCCTTCCACCCCCCTCTCTCTCTCACTCTCTCTCTACCTCTCTCTCCCACCTCTATTTCTGTAATTATGTCCCTCTCTTTTCCTATCACACTCTCTCCCTACCCCTC
>SNQJ01S0073609.1:22779-38663 GCA_010110895.2 Picea sitchensis
ACTTAAAAGTCAGAAACGCGGACAAAATCGCTTAATTGCGATGATGCCTTATCAAGATTCGTGAGTATGTTTGTCAAGCAATATTTCCCACCGACAAGGATCTATCTTCGCCGCGTCATGATATCTGTGAGCATTTGATTATAATACTTTGCATGTGTACTTTAACCACATTTTTCTTACATCTAAAAACGTTCCAATCAATTTTTTTTTTTTAACTTTATAAGATTAAAAAATTAGTAATCCCTGTTTTCAATTGCCACGCATTATACTTATGCAAAGATAAGTAACATTAACTTTTAACATTTACATTTTAACTCTTTACTTTTTACATTTTAAAATTTTAAAATATGGACAAAATTACTTTTACCTTTTTAGTGTTAAGTTCTCTACCTTTCTTACACCTGGCATGTGGTTACCTTACTTTCCTCAACTATCCACTTGTTTCATTTTCATTTTCTGGCTGTGGGCACTTTTCATTTTCCAGTTGTCCACACATTTTACATGGATTGTCAAATTTCACACATTTCATCATTCCAGTTGCGAGAAAAAACTTTGACATCGCTTTTCAACGTTCATCAGCCACAGTTTTGAGTAGCTGTGCTAATACTAACATCAATCGGTGTTTTTTATTTAAACTTGCACTACAGTTTGTTTAAATAATCCACCGATGAATTTCATTTTTGTAAATGATCCGTCCATGTATTATTGTGTAAATAATTTACCCATGCATTTCATAATCCACCTATGCATTTCATTTCTTTTTAAAAGTTTTGTTTAAATAATCCACCCATGCTTTTCATTTATGTTTAAAAGTTCCTTATTATTGTTTAAATAATTTTCCATGCATTCCATTATTGGTATTATTGTTTAAATAATCCTTCCATGCTTTTCGTTTCTGTTTAAAAGTTCTTTTTGCTGCACTCTTATTATTGTTTAAATGATTTGTGTAAATAATGTGCCCACACATTTAATTTCTGTTTAAAAGTTATGTATGCCTATTGACATTATTGTTTAAATAATATTCCTATGCATTTCATTTCTGTAAATGTAAATAATATGTCCATACATTATTTTGTAAATAATTCGCTATGTATTTATTTTTGTTTAGTTTTTAATATTAAAAAAAACTTAATCCAACTTGTATTTATATTAAATTTTTGTTCAGATAAATAAAAAACCCAATCCCAGTTACTAAGAAATTAAGGTTAATTAAAATTGCATTTTTATTTTATTTTATAAATTAAAACTTCAATGTTGAGGTTAATCATATCTAAAATATTTAGCTTTTAAAAACTATTTAAAATAGTCAAAATCTATTTAATTTAGCTTTAAAATCTTATGTGAAATATTTAGATTAATATTATTTGATTAATCTTATTAATATTTAGATTAATCTTATTAATATTTAGATTAATTTAAATTTGAAATATTTAGATCAATTTTATTAATATTTAGTCATGATTTAAATAATATTTAATATTAGCTTTTAATCATGGTGCTAAATCATGGCTTGTTAAAGATACTAAATATTAATATTTAGTATTAAAGATTAGCCTTTATTAATTTTTATTTTGAATCTTTATTTATTAACCTAAATCCTAGCTTATAACCCACCTTATAATTTTTAGGGAGAATCGCACAACCGGCAAGCATGAATGACCACTAGACCAAATCTCTTCGAGCAAATCATGATTATATATTAAAGATTAACTAATTATTATTTAAATCACTAGATTAAATATTAATGTTTAGTATTAAAGATTAACTTTTAATATTATTAATTCTTAGTCTCTTTAATATATTTATATTATTCTGATTTAAATATTATTTAGTATTAATCTTTAGTGTATTTAATTGATGATGATGATTAACGTCCACTAAGACTGAATTGATTTTTATATGATGATTAATATAAAGAAATTATTTAAATCTTTAATATTTATATTTATACTAAATATAAATAAGATTTAATTAAATATATAAATAATTTTATTAAAGATAAATATTTAAATATTAAAAATTTATAAATAAAATTACTAAATAAACATATGAATACTTATTTAGTATTATAGTAATCATGTTATTTAATGAACATATAAATAAGATTTATAAACACATGACTACTAAATAATATATTATAAATATTATTTATAATATGTTTACTAAATAAAAATAAGATTTAACTAAATTAGATAATCTCTTTAATTTATATTAAATAAGATTTAAATAAATTATAATATTTAGTTTTTTTTATTCTATTTATACAGTCCGAGTGGGCCTAATGGTTAAAAACATGTGTTTCTTTTTAAGAGGTCACATGTTCAAATCTTTCCTTTTTGTTGAGTTCTTGAAAATTAAAAACAATTGTATTTAGTTTAAATGCAATCAAAATTTTATGAATGTAACATCACTTTACATTTTTGAAAATTAGGGTTTATGTTAGGGTTTAGCTTCAATCCTAGGGAGACCTACCTATAACACCTTTGAAATGTTACATTTTTTAAATTTAGGATTTCTAAAAATTAGGGTTTATGGTGGAAGACCAATGACATTTTCTTAACTACAACATTGTGGCTCTCATTTTTTCACTAGCCATTATTTTCCCATCTCACCTTTTTCACATCTATTAAATGTTTTCACCTGTGCAAATAACTTTTATAAAATATTCATATTTAACTTAACAAACATCCTATCAATGTGAATTGTGGCTATAACTAAGGTCATCGTTTGAAATTTCCAGATTTCGTCCACAGTTGTTGCCTCTTAGAATTTTGATTACATTTGATTACAATGGATACAATTGAACTTAGGAGTTTCCCCTTAGAATTTTGATTGCATTTGATGTATAAGCATTTGGCTAGATTTTGAAGCCTCAATAATGATATTCTACATAGATAATTAGAATCATTATACAATCGAATGATATACCCATTCAAGAACATATGGATTTGTTCTAACCGTACTCATGTGTTATGTTAATTGGAGACTTTAATGCTTTACTAAATATTTAACCCTCTAATATATGAATGCATTGACAAAGATGACTTAAGAGTTGTATGTGTCTAACATATTTTCTCTTAATTTTTCATTTTTTATTTACCAATTGTTATCATTTACGATAAATGATAAATGATGATTGAGTGAAAACATGTTTTAACAATACATGATTCAATTAATGCTTCATTGCAATAGATATTACAATTTTGCATTCACATTAAGGTGTGATAAAGTGATGAAAGGTTACCATAGCTTGAGAACATCAAGCTATGGATCCCAACATGTATTTTTAATAAGGCATTAAAGTCTTACTCATTAATTGGAGATTTTAATGTTTTATTAATGTATGTACCATTGATGGAGATGGCTTGAGAGTTGTATGTGTTTGATATATTTTGGTTCAATTATCATTTTTTATTTACCAATTTTTATCATTTATGATAAATGATAATTGCGCAAAAACTTGTTTTTCCAATAAATGATTCACCCAATGCTCCATTTGCAATAGATATTATAGTTTTTTAGTACACATTAATGTGTGCTAAGGCGATGAAAGGTTTCCATAACTTGAAGACCTCAATATATGTGCTAGATAGATTTCAATATATCTTAAAACAATAATTCAATATTGTAGGGTGTCTTCTCTTAAGCATAAACTACCTATGTTTTCTCTTGCCATCCACCAAAAGGAAATGTGGATTTACATGGCTTTAAAATTATTTTTAGCTTCAGAAAATTATTTTTATGAGCTTCAGAAATTGTATTTTTTCACTGTAAATAGAGAAGAACCTAAGAAAAACCTTTCTTTTCAGCCTCAAAAAAATTATTTTATCAATGTGTTTATCTAAACAAAAAACTAAACACAGAGAACGAGTAAATAGAATGTAGATAGATTTGTTTCTCTATTTTATATTGTGTATGGATAATTATACATGCATATATAGGTTTTGTACTACTAGAGTCTTACAATTATGTGCCTACACTCTATGAATAATGGTTTTTCAAAATCATACAAAATTTAATCTTAAGTGCATTTTCTTTTTTCCTTTTTGTCTTCATGTCAATGCTTCTATGGTTCAATTTTTTTTCATAGGTTCGATTGTTTTTCATAGATATGTTTTTATTCATAATTGTCATAATTTATGATTTTGTTTATGTCTTTTATTCTTTGTTATGAAATGCTCCAATTAATTGTGCATTTTTTTCAGTGCTCAAATGACTATGGATATAAGCATTTGGATTTCTTTTCCATTTGATATTTTGCAAATGGTGTTTATATGGCTTCCTTTATCAGTGTTGACTAAATTTATAATTGTTTGTAAATGCTGGAAGGACATTTTACAAAGCTAGTCTTTCTTGTCACAATGAAACCAAATTTCCATGAATGAATTTGGCTTTCTCAGCCCTTTCTTCCATGATCAAAACAATTTTTTCCTTGGAGAATACCTTAATCAACATGGCCACATTTATCGTTTTCTTGTGCCATTTATTGATTCTAGATATAGAGTTCAGTGTACAGTTGGATCCATGGTTTTTCTATCTTTTCCAACAAAATACTCCCATTGTAACAATTATTTTGTCATGAATCCATTTACCAAGGCCTTTAAAATTATTGGTTGCATATCAATTGGAGATTGCAGTTTGTTTTCACTACTAGAAAATGTTACTGCCAATAAATATGATTGGGTTGTCTTGAAACATGTTTATAAAAGGATGCAGTCGAAGTATTACATTTGTAGAAAACTTGATAGGGTGTGGACAAGGACATAACTTCCTCATGGTGGCACTACACCCGCTAAGGATGCATTGTTCTATAAGAGTAAACTATTTTGGTTGTATTTAGATAAGGATTATGAAGATTACACTCACTATGGGTACATAATATATTGGTTGGATGTTTTAAAAAATGAATGGGGTTTTTCATTTGTTTCCATCATAGAAATATGATGTATGCCATTAGAATTATACAATAACTAGCTAATATATCTCATCAATGATTGTTCAACCTCTGTATGGTTAATTGAGGAACTTGAAAATTTCCAGTTTGGTTAAGCATATTCTGAACGAAGAATAGACTATTTTGAGGATGATTGGGGATTAAAATGGACTTTATTGGAAGAAATTTCTACCGATATAAATAAACAAAATGCCCAAGTTTTCTTCCATTTCAAATATTGCATGGGACATTAATTATGTGCAATCACAATGACATTCCCTTCATGTTCTACAATTTGATTACTAGGTTGTGTATTCCTATTGCTATTGATAATGTATCCAACGAACAGAGCTATCGCTTCAACTTTCCTACAATTAAGAATTGCAATGATCTGATTGAAAGTGGAAATGTTTTTCCACTTATTCCAAATATGGAATCTATTGATGACATTCCTCCATTGGGCATCGATATGATGTAATAGGCCATTAAGCATCCTTTAAACATTTCATACTATATTTTAAACTCTTGTTTCTCTATTTAATAAGTTTTCTCATTGGGACTATGGTTCTAACATGTTATTAGAATTTTCATATTCATATTTTTATATTTTGATAATATAATTTTAAATATTTTTTCTAAAGTATTTTTTCATATAATTTTACTTTTCCTTGTTAATCTGCATAGAAATTTAAATCTTTCTCCTACTACACTTGTTATGGTTATATGGTTATTACAATTTTACTTCTAACTTTTTTTTTTCCATGTCTACTTCATTATCATGTTCATGTGACTTACTATATATTCAAATGTGTCTCAATATGTTACTTTTTAGTGTGTTATTATTTCTATAAATTGTGCTTCTCTATATGAATGAAATTTATATTACTTTGGAAATGTTAAAATTATGTTATTATTTCTATGTAGTTGTAGAAATTTCCAATGAAGGAACAAGTAAGTGTTCTAACAAACACAATATATCACTGCCATCATATGAGAGGGCTAATGAAATTCGTCGTTTATGATATCAACAAAATAAAGATGAAATAAATGAACGTAGAAGACTTCTATATCATAGAAGGGTAAGGGAAAATATTACTGAAACTGATTTTCCCATTAGCCATAAGTATCGTAGTTTGACAGATATCATGCAAAGAACATTTCCCATCAATGTTTCATTCCCAAAATATTTTCATAATGCTAATATTTCTACTATTCTACAATATTCTAACAACATTCATTTTATTGGGGAAACTTCTCGTATCCCGGAAGATCATCATGTACATAGGATACGTATGAATGAAAATCTCCATACTTCAACCAATGGAAGTGCAATTTTAGATCATGGAGTAACGACACAAAACATGTAGGATCGAGTTACTGATGTCATTCCATAAAATGTGCCATCTACTAAAGTGCATGTTCATCATGCGCTTGCTCGTTTGCTAGAAAATTTGCAAACTCCTCGTCCTAACATTGGTTCTTCCTTTCACAACCCTCATTCTGAAGAAAATGTTGCAGCACCAATAAAATCAATCATCCCACATACTATTTCAATTGGAAAAACAAAGGTATTTCAACCTTCATTCATGATGACTATACTTGAACTTATTTCCTTGTATTGATGACTTTAATCATCTTTTTTTCTTTACTCAAGACAATGTTCACTCGAATAGAGGTATAGAAATGAAATCTGTACATCTTGCAAACGCTCATGTTACAAGTCAACAAGAATAATTTCATCACCTCCCTTCAAATCTTCCTAGACCATCTAATTGGCAAGCACATGTTGATGTTGTATGTATTTGATTTGCTATTCTTTTTTGCATTTATACTCCTCCCTTTTCACACTTAGCTGGACATTAATGTTTAGAGTATTTTATGACCAAGACACCATTCAATGCAATCAGGATAGAGAAATGCACTCCATAAATTTAAGGGAAATACTAGTTGGAAGTAATAGGCCGAATCTGCATGCTGCAAATTTGGGTGGGCCCTCTAAAATTGATGAATGTGATGTAGATTTCAAAGGTCATTTTACTCTTCCCATTGGTGGTCAACATGATCCCATGCATAATGTACATATATAGTTTCATCCCCGCATTATTGTAGTACATAAAAATTTTCGAGTGAAGATAGATAACCTCTCCATTGCTGAAATGTGCCATGTTTTCCAAGAATCATATTTTGGAATCTAAGTTTTGATGGGGTTTGATGGAACTATTTGTAAAAGGTGTAAGAAGGAGAGAGGTTCCCATCAATTTTATCAATGGAATCGCATGGATCTTGGGGAGAAACCTCATGTTCTAAGAGTGCTTACCCAAGTCGAAGAGATGCCCATAGAACGTGTAAATACTATATTGCAAGTGACCCATGCTCGTGGTGGGAAATATAAATATAGTGGCCACACTATCATCTTTCCACAATATATTTCTGTGATTGATAGAAATCTTCCACGATGTGTTGAAGATCTTGACTTCTTAATTGTGAGGAGACATGGTGTCCAATCTAAATATTATGAATGTTATGTCAAGAGATCATGGGTGATGAATGGATTGCATCACAAAATTCAAATGGATAAATTTTATCAAGATGTTCAAATTGACATGGATTCAGTTACCTCTCTCCCAGAAAACCCAACAGATGTGTCAACTAGGCTTAAATTTGTTGATTGTGATATTTAAGAAACATATAATAATGTTGTTGACATTCAAGGGTTTCATGCTGACCGTTTGCACTCTCATCCTTCATATTTTGTTTCTCTCCTACCAAATGAATGTTGATAAGTGGAAGAAATAAGAACATTTATTTAAAATGTTGAGTCTTCACCTATTCAACCAGTTGACTGGCCATATATTGGTTCATCTCCAATTAATGAATATAATACTAAAGGGTTATTAGACATGGAATTCACCACATTATTCCACACTAGTGAGTCCGATTGGTTTTATCCAGGTATTTGTAACATTCAACTTCATGAATATGTATTTCACCTGATAGGTACTTTGATCAGAGATTTGGAAGCTATAACACCCCTGGTCACCAATAGGACGAGCAAGACCACTACAGGACATCTCTCTTAACTTTGATACCAATTTTTAGCAAACCCATCCATAACCAGCTGGGCTATGCCACAGAGATATTCTTGCAAAAAAATCATACACATCCATGCCACCTAGGCCATGACATGCTACCTCATAGAAATGACAATTATCATGTGCATATATATAAACATAAATATACAACATATTCTTCTAATACACAGATTTATGTGGAAATAATAGTAAGCCTACACATACAACATATATAGACATTACTCATCAATTATAACACATGTACAAATACACAACATGTAAATGGACATAAATGTGGTACTTATCTTTTAATAGAATACCACCAACTACGCACATACCTTCCACGAACCTCCCAAACATAGACCACACTTCTCATCACGCTCAACAGTGGGTCACCCTTGAGCTGGGACTAAACTCCACTGAGAAAGGGATTCCTAGGCTAGGCAAGGTCAATAGGAAAGTTGCACAAAACAACAGGAAAGATCTTTTATCTTAGGAGCCACTTACGCCCACAACTCACAGACCCTCATCCCCCACATGCCTGTTCCACCCCAGGAGGGTACACCTTCATTATTACAAGTCCATCTTCTACTACACATCCCTTACCTTAGGCTTCAACAACAGGTTGGACCGGAAGTCTCAGAGTACTGTAGCTTCTACGGGACTCCCTCTAGGAGAACTCACTTCCCAACAAACTCTCTCACTTGGGAGAGTTTATCACAGGCCTGAAAACTTACTTCTTCAATTCATCTCTTATGTTAAACGGACACAGGTCATGTCAACAACAGAAATTCACACATCTTAAGAGGAAGTATTCTCTCCCAAGAGTCACTTACATACACTTCTGACAAACTCTCATTCGCCACATGCTTGTCCCACCCTAGGAGTATACACCTTCACTGTAACTCAGTCCAACGGCTGCTCCACCTCCCTTCTGGGACTTCAACAACAGGTTGGACTAGAATTCTCAAAGCTCTATAGAAACTACAGGAATCCCTCTAGAATATCTCACTTCCTCAACACACACTCTCTCACCTGGAGAGAGTTGATCACAGGCCTGACAACCTGCCTTTTCAACCACGGGCCTGACAACCCGCTTCTTTAACCAAATTCAAATAAATTCCATAAAGGTGAGGAAAATATCAAGGTTTAATATAGCTCAGGGGATGGCAACAACCACAATTTGATAAGGCACAACACGGCTCTAGAAAGTACAAATATGTTGTGCTTCACAGGAAAACACATGTCAGCTTCATGGTGCCTGAAAGATGTAGAGGTCGACGATGGAGGCCAAGCGAGTTAGGAAAAGGATCCGACAATGGGGAGTGACGCCCCCCCAATGATGACTTTCCATATTTAACTACATACACCCATGTCGACACCTGTGTTCCTAGAGTTTCATGCACTCCATTTAGCACTCGTTCCCTTTCCCAGGAACTTGGGATAACTGGGTTTATTTTCCCCACTTTAGTATTTTCATTTTCAGGAATATATTATAATATTCCCTTGGGTTAATACCTCTAGATTAACCCCTTTTTCCTATCCTCTCAGTCCCATCCCTTTCCCTACCTAGTGGAGCTTAGTCCCCCATCACTCTTTCTTCATGGTCGGTCTGCACACAACGATGTATAATTTTTATTAATGATCTGCATAATTACATATACAAAAATCAGGCTTATATCCTTACCATCCTAGTCTCTCTGGTCTAATCATCACATAAGCCTCCTAGCTTATTATAACTTGACTCACCAACCTAACAAACATGTTTACAATTCATAATTACAACTGGGGCTCTACCGGGGGATATTGCAATCTCCTCCACTTATTTTTGCATTGTCCTTAGTGCAACTTGTTTATACATATATAGTTAAAAAAAAATCTTCAAAAAGCTCCAAGATTTAGCTATTGGAATCCCATTATCCACCTGGTGCTCTACTTTCAAGCAGCAATTATGGTGTTCATACAGTAGGTGAAACTCAATTTCTCTATTCCATAGAGTTTCTTCAGTAAAGAATTCATCTCATTGTTCCTTGTTACATGCTTCAATTAAACCTCATTGAAAGCACTAACTAGCTATAGATCCATGATGTTCCACCTAGCCTTAAATCTCACTATTGATAAACTCTCAACAGGGTTGTTGTAACACCCTATTTCCCCTAGTCTGTAAAATAACTATACTATCCAAGAACTATGGCAGACTCAAGATGTGAATGTGTGATTTTGAATGGAACTTAGTATAAAAGGTCAACGAATGTAAATAATGTTATGAATATATGTTGCAGGACTGCTGTGAAGGGGATGTGCTAAAATGAGACCACGATGGCTGATGAAAGGTGGTGGAAGGCACCTGGAATGGTGGCGTTAACTTCCAACGAAACCAAAACCGTATTTGGTCTTCACTGGCCCAAAGATCAAGAGCGACTTGTTGGCCCCAAAATGAATTACTCACCAAGTTGGTAGGTGAAAAGGCTCCTCATGAGTTAATGAGGGGTGGGGGTGAACCACCTATCTGTGGAAGCCTCAGACCTGACCACCACGGAGAAATTCGTGCCACATGCAACCTCACCAAAAAAGAAAAGGCAGGAAAGAGGTGTGGCAGGGGA
Source organism: Picea sitchensis (assembly GCA_010110895.2). Classification (NCBI taxonomy): domain Eukaryota; kingdom Viridiplantae; phylum Streptophyta; class Pinopsida; order Pinales; family Pinaceae; genus Picea; species Picea sitchensis. Next base: position 33,387 of record SNQJ01S0073609.1, read on the forward strand.
CAGTTGCGACAGAGATTGCAAGAGGGGAGAAATCAGAAGGACTCTGGAAAAATATACAGAGTGATTAATAAGCATAGAAGAAGGAGAGTAACCTTCGTTCTTGACTTCTGACGAAAAGAGACTCAGTCTCACAGCATCGTGGTCTATCTTGGGGGTGGCTAGTGGTAAATCCATTCGGAATCGCTGAGCCTACGGTTGGGTGGAAATGAGCACCCCTCTCAGTAGTTGCATCACCTGGTGTTTTCTGATAAGTGTTTATATCTTGTGTCTTGCATTAAATATCCGGGGATGTATGCTCATGGTTTGAACACTTATAAATGGTTTCTATATAGAAATGTATGCATGGTGTTTTGATCGAAAATGGTGGTTGCATGCTTATGTTGGAATGACCACATTCGGTTTCTATATATATATATATATATGTACTTGAATGAATTCAGTTTTCAAGTCTACTCTTGGGAGATTTGTTTCCCTTAATTACCTCTCAGGCTACCCTGGATAGATTCCCCACAGNCATGCTTATGTTGGAATGACCACATTCGGTTTCTATATATATATATATATATGTACTTGAATGAATTCAGTTTTCAAGTCTACTCTTGGGAGATTTGTTTCCCTTAATTACCTCTCAGGCTACCCTGGATAGATTCCCCACAGCGACACCCTTTCGGGATCATTCCATTACATTCTATAGCTAGGGTAAGTTCCCTGAAAGGACTACCGCCTTGGTAAAATCCCAAATTTTCTTATTATCTATCATAGATGTTAACAACTCAGGGATTTAAGAAGACCTCTCAGTCTGGTCATAAAACCTGGTGAAAATCTGCCTAGGAACCCGATGAAGAACTTAAACGACTAAGTTTGAAAATCTTGCATGAGAGAGAGTGGGTCTCTTAGAGATCGGTATTTCGATGTTTTGGCAACCAGGAAAACCAAGGGTCAGTTTTCTTGTATTCGCCAGATGCGAAATCCTGACTTGCAAAACCCCGAAATGAGTATAGCGTGATTAGAATCTGATGTTTCGACGTTTCAGTACCGATGACACCTAAGGGTAAGTTCCCTTGTACTCACCAGTCCTGAAATCCCGATTAGAGAAACCCCAAAATGAACTAGCATGGATGAATTGTGATGTTTCGGCGTTTCGACACCTGGGGTACCTGAGTGCGAGTTTCGTTGTACTGGCAAGTCCCGAAACCCCGACATGCGAAATCCCAAAATGACAACATGTAGCTAAATCCTGAAAAGATAGAGTATGGAGAAGTTATCATATTTCGGTACTTCGGCACCTGGGGTACCTAAGTGCGGGCCCCATGTACTCGCTAGTCTTGAAAACCCGAATCCTGAAATCTTGATGGAGGAAACCCCNTGTATGTATGTATGTATGTATATATATATGTATGTATGTATGTATGTAGGTTTCATATTTTTGGCTTCCGGGAAACCCAGGCGCGATACCTCCTATCGTCGCATATCCCGAAAACCCGGTTTGCAAATTCCTGAAGTTGCTTAGCGTGTATAGATTCGACGTTTTAGTGTTTTGCTACTCGGAATACCCAAGGGCGAGTTCCCTTGCACTCGCAAGTCCTAAAATCCCGGCTTGCGAAATCCTGACATAGTTTAGTGTATTTAGAGTTTGGTGTTTCAGAGTTTCAGCTCCCGGGAAACCCAGGTGCGAGACCTCCTGTCGTCGCACATCCTGAACTCTCGATGGAGGAAATACAAAAATAATAGAGTATGTTTAGAGTTGTGATGTTTCGGTGTTTCGCCACTTGGGATACCCAAGGGTAAGATCCCTTGTACTCACCAGTCGCAAAGCCCCGAAGCATGAAACCCCGAAATAAGTATAGCATGGATAAGTTCTGACGTTCGGCGTTTTGGCACCCAGGATACCTAAGGGTAAGTTCTCTTGTACCTGTCAATCCCGAAATCCCGACTTGTGAAACCACGAAACGAGCTAAGCGTATATATATAAACTTCGAAGGTTCAGCTCCTGATAAACCCAAATGTGAGACCTCTTATCCTCGCACATCACGAAATCCCAACTTGCGAAACCCCGAAACGAGTTTAGAGGGTATATGAGCTTCGAAGGTTTGGCTCCTGGAAATCTGAAGGGTATGAAGCAAAATCCTAGTATGCGAAGTCCTGATAGGTGAGATCCCGAAGTGGCTTGGTGTGAATAAGATTTTGGGTTTCGAGGTTTGAAGAGTTGAAGAACTCAACTCCCTGGCATTTCGAACTACCGGTTCCCGAAGTCCCGAAATGTGAAAGGCACTTCTTGGCTTAGCCCGGGGTCACAACTTATGGACACATGGGAGTCAATTTTACGCTTGGTGTGTGAGTTGTACAAGATGGACCTTGAACGAGAGAACCAGTGAATTGGTGTGGTGAAGGTCCTGATTGGAGGACCTAGCTTACACTAGAAAATTGTAGGAATTCGGGAACTCTGTTCCTCGGTAAAAAGGGGGAAAAAGATGAAAAATCTTAGTTCCCATAGTGGGTGTGTTACAAATTGGTATCAGAGCATGGTTACAACACTTGTCCTGCTTGGGCTCATGAACGGGTTGCGTAGGAGCTCTGTTCAAAACACTCCTAAAAGGAGTAACCCCCTATCTTAACCTTCTTAATCAAAAGTCAAAGTTAAGAATGAAAAATCCCATTGTGTGTGTGTACATGTGAAAATATGAATTATGTACTGGTTATAAATAAATATAAATATTAACTAACAACCAAAGTTTTTCCCTTGCACACAAGTGGAAGATCAACCGTGGAAAATTGCAGACGTAGAGAATGGTGACTCACCATGAAGTGGGGGAGGGATCCCACAATAGAGATGAAGAGTCTGATGAAAGGAGGGTGGTAGGGACCCCTCTAGATCTGGTTGAGACTGTGAGGAGTCTCATGGTCGAATTACAGTGCTGCAAGGATGACAATGAAAGGATGGTAAAAGAGCAAGAGAAGCAAATGAAAATTAATGCAGTTTTACTGCAAAGCTTATCCGACATACAAAGAAAATTGCAACATGAACCTGAGACACAGAAATGTGGTCATGTTAGTGGCCACACTGAGAGGAGCACCTCGAGAAAGGTCCACCCCAGAGATAAGGGACAAGTGTCGGAGGATTCTTCTGGAAAGGAAGCTGGCGACTCAGAGGGATCTTCTAGCAGGAGAACTAGTTCTCATTCCCGAAGAAAATGAAAGAAGAATAAAATTTCTAAGAGTCATAATGTCGAAGAGTTCAAGAAGGCCAAACCACTCTCCTTCGATGGTGAAATAAAGAAGGGAGAAGAAGCAGAGGCCTAGCTGCTTGGACTAAAGAAGTATTTCAGAGTCCATGACTTCTCAAAAAACTTGAAGGCCCAAGTAGCCACCTTAAACTTGAATGGAAAGGCTTCCATTTGGTGGAAAGACCTTAAGAATGTAAAAGGGATTCATGAAGAAGACCTGTCTTGGGAACAGTTTGAGAAATACTTCAGGAAGAAGTATCTGTCGGAAAAATATTTCGATGAAAAGACTAAAGAATTCTATGAACTCAAACTGGGGCAACTCACTATAGAGGAATATGTCAGTAGATTCCTTGAGTTGCTGAGGTACGTACCTTATATAAAAGCAGAAAAGGAAAAGGTGCAACGTTTTATCAGCGAACTACCTAAGGACTAAAATAACATAATTGAATTTGATGAGACAAAGACCCTAGAAGGCACTATCTGAAAGGCAAGATATTGTCATGAACAGTTTGGACATCAGACAGAACTTTGCGAAGGCTGGAAACTGAAGAATAATTTGGGATTTCAGAGAAAGGGGATTAAATCCCCAAGATTTAAGAACTATAAGAAGAAATCAAGGATGAGCTTCCCAGCCCAGAGTGTACACCAATAGAACTTTCCCTCCTTGAGTGGAAATAGAACTTCTGGATCTGTACCAATGAAGGCTGATAACCCAAATAAAGAACCTTTGAAATGTTGGGGTTGTGGAGAAGAACATCTACTGAGAGACTATCCACACCGACAACAGAATAGTCAAAGAATTTACAACATCCATGAAGCTACCACCATCAATGATGTGGCCAGGAATGTGCCGCAAATTTATGCATCCTTGGATAATAACCAAGCCGACCACCAAGATTCAGTGGTGGAAATAGAAGGTATGATTTCCAACCATCTAGTGTCTATTCTGATTGACCATGGTTCAAACTTGAGTTATATAGCCCCTAAGACTGTTGATAAGTGTAAACTACAACCACATAAACCTACCAAGCCATGGTTGATACAGTTAGCCACTGGCACCAAAAGAAGGGTAACAAAGGTCATACCGGCCTGCCAATTAATGTTGGGTGAATTCCCCACCCAAGCAACCCTTAACATGTTACCCTTGGGATCATATGATCTGTTGATTGGTATGGACTGGCTAGCCGCCCATAAAGCCAGATTGGACTATTACCATAAAACCTTAGAATGTGAAGGTAAATAAGGAAAAAGGATAACCCTTCAAGGGATCCAAAAACCTGTCTCGGTGAGACGAATATCAGCTCTACAAATGAGAAGGTATTGCCGAAAAGTATGTCCCCTATATGAAATACAGGTATTGAAAACAATTGAAGGTGACAAACCAAGCCTCAAATACCACCCTACCCTGAGAGAATATAGAGATGTATTTCCGAAAGAGGTACCGTGCCTACCTCCGAGAAGGGACATTGACTTCTCGATAGAACTTGCATCGGGAGCGGTGCCGGTGTCTAGGACACCCAACCGGATGAGCACACCCGAACTAGTTGAACTAAAATTGTGATTAAGAGAAATGATGGATAAGGGCTATATCCGGCCCAGCATGTCTCCATGGGGAGCACCAGTTCTATTTGTGAAAAAGAAGGACGGTACCCTTAGACTATGTGTACATTATAGACAACTCAATAAGGTAACCATAAAGAACAAGTACCGCTTGCCTAGGATCGATGACTTGTTCGATCAATTTGGGGGTGCGTCTATTTTCTCAAAGATTGACCTGAGTTTGGGATACCATCAAGTCCGAATCAAGGGTGAAGACATCCATAAAACTTCCTTCCGAATGGGGTATGGTCACTATGAGTTTGTGGTAGTGCCATTTGGGTTAACCAATGCCCCTGCCACTTTCATGTGCTTGATGAACAATGTACTCAGCAAATTCCTAGACAAATTTGTTCTAGTTTTTATCGACGACATATTAATTTACTCCAAGAATGGAGAAGAGCATGAAGAGCATCTTAGACTTGTGCTGCAAGTGCTAAGAGAACATCAGCTCTAT
>SNQJ01S0073610.1:0-37603 GCA_010110895.2 Picea sitchensis
CCAGGTGAACTTGTGGGAGACTAAGGGCCTCTAAGGAATAAGGCCCCCGCCTTATTGCGCGCCCCTTAGAATCATCGTGAGTGACTGTCGCAGTCTGCCCTCATGACATCGTGGGTCCTCTCAAACTAGGTAAACGTTAACCTACAGTTCAAGCCACGGCGGGAGTGCTAGTAGGCTGTGGCAGGGATACTGTCCACACCTCTCCCTCAACATCTCTGGTAGTCGTGCATGACCCCTTTACTCCACATGTGAGTATGGTCGACAAGCTATCGTCAGCCTGCATCATCAACAAATCGTGTCAGAATATATCCATATAATCTCATCTATTCAGATGCACTAATATCACAGTAATACAATCAAACCCCAATGGCACACTCCTGACTCGATCCGGAGTCCAAGGGGTTCCATCGATGTCTTTGCATCCTCGAGGTCCAAAATCTTGCACACTCCGTAAAACCGAGTCAATAACACCTGTTTATGTCAATGCAGTAAAACAACATGTCAGTACCCCGACGAAGTTGTCTTGGCGTCATGCATGCATTTACTCGCTGCCAGCAGACTTGTTCAGCATCTCGGTGGGTTTACAAGCACTTCCCACAGCTCTTTTATGATTTAATTTTTTAAAGACATATAATTGAGCGGGGTGACGTTGAAAATTATGATATTTTAGACATATTTTTACAGACCTTGAAAGAATCTTTTAAAACTGTCCTTCATTAAGATTTAGAGATGGTTTGTTTCTACATCATGAGATTCCATCATGAGATTCCAATGATTCAAATATATTATTGGAGGGAATGTATGGGTGATCTTGAGACCTATGATCAGGATGATCCCCGCTAGGTTGCTTCTTCTTATGCTTTCTTGAAACTTGTTTGAATCCTTGGTATGAATTATTCTGCCATGGATGAGTTTCTTGAGATTTGGGACAATTTTTGGCAAAGTTCCTATATTCATCATAAAAGTTACATTTGAAAGAAACCTTCTCATAGTCAAGGGCCTGCAGATGACTCCAACTGTCCAAGTTGAGTTGAATCTCCTTTGGTAGTCCCTTAGAAAAACCATATATCCACACATATTCTAGAAAATGTGTAAATATTTCCCTTAGGCTCAAAATGGGCTATTAAATGACCCAATTTATTTTCAATGGATATAAAGTTTTCTTCATCCTAGAAAATAATAGGGGGGTGCAAAATTCAAATCCAAACAGGAGAAAAAGAGATCTCCATGCTTGGGTTGAAGTCAAGGATCTAGGGGAGAAGAAATAACCCCATGGAAACCATGAAGTAAGTGCCAGATATGAAGATATGCTTCCAATCTTCAATGGTTTCAAAAAGGAAAACAAAAAATCCTTTCCCACAATAGAAAACAAAGGGATCTTGCTGAGGAGAATTCTTGGAAATCCATTCCACAATAGTCCGAGGACTGGGCCAAAGTCCTAAGAACTTATCGAGTAGACCACTCTCTGACAGAATGATAGAGTTTTGATTTACCACAAAGTGCCCCAAGTCCAAAGTGGGGATGAAATTGACCCTTTTGAAAAATATTGCCTTGCGGGTGGAAGGGGAAGGCCCACCCATGATGCTTCAGAACACAACAGTGAAAAGAAACCATCCATGACTAACCCACATGATGCACCAATGGATTTATTTTTTTAAATTTAATTTTGGCTTGGTTTATCTGAATTTGAGAGAATTGCGAGTCACATACTGAATAATAATAAATAAAGAATGGATAAACACCATGTTCCTAAAATCACGGAAGAGGCATAGTTTTTCAACAAATTTGAGTTTATTTTTTATCATATTTTGTCTCCATCACCGAAAAATTGAAGTGAAGAAGGGGTTTTTATTATTTAAAAAATAAATAAAGAATGGACAAACACCATGATCCTAAATCATAATATAATGGGGGAGCTTTTCAATAAAGTTGATTTTATTTTATTTATTATATGTTGTTTCAATCATTAAAAATTGAAGTGAAGAATGGATTTTTAAGAAATAATAAAATAATATGTTATGTTATATTTTATTTTATTTAAATTAAAGGTTTTATTTTTTATTAAAGTAGTTGTATTAATAAAAATATAAAATAAAAATGTGTTTGTTTTAATTTAAAAATAAATATAAAATGTATAATATTAAATATATCTATAATTTTTTTTAAACTTTAAATTAAATAGAAAGAATCACTCCTTTTTATATTAAAAAAAAATATTTTTTTTATTAAATATTATAAATTTATATTTTAAAATAATTTAAGCTATAATTTAATAAATAATTTTTAATATTTCAAAATTTATATAAGATTTATCAAATCTTAAATAATATATTTTTATTAATAAATAATACATTTTATTATTTTTTAATTAAATAAATAAATAATTTTTATTAAGTTTAACTATAATTATCTATCTATTATTTAATTAAAAAATGAAATTTGGATTTGAAATTTTTTATTTTATTTTATTTTTCAATTCAAAATTGATATCATCATATATTTTTTTAATTTTGAGTATACAATCTTGATTCCACATTGAAATTTTATAAATATTTTTTAATGTAGTGGAGTATTAAATGGATTTATTATTTTATCATTATTGATTTAAATTGACAATTTTTTTTTTAATTAGAAATTTTAATATTGAAGTATGTGAATTCATGATATCCACTTTAACATTGATTAATAAATTATGATACTTTTAATTGGATTTGGCTCATCAAATTTTAATTGTACCGGTTTTTTATTTAAAAATACATGCATGGGTGCAATAATAATTGCAATGGAATTAAACAAGCACATATTAACATAAATTCATACTGACCAAATGGGCATGAATACATTTAAGAATAATAACACATAGCATGAAAAATACATATATTTCCATAGCATAAAACAACATGTTTATTACATATTCATAAACAATGATAGAACACTTAATATTTTAATAGAAAATAGTACAAGAAATTAGTTGTGTTTAAGAAACTTTCCACACAATCATAGGTGTCCAAGGAAGAAACTAGCCCCAAACTAGACTATGAGGGAGGCCATCAGGGTGAAGGAACCAAGCTACAATATTCTATCTCTCTCAACCCAACCCAATTTCTCTCTTACTTTCGGCCAATCTACTCATTATAGAGCACTCTGGGCATTTCATTCAACCATGAAACAACCATAGCACTCTTTTCCACTACCGAAAAAAACATAACATACATCTTCCCTTTCTTTACTCGATAGAGCCTTGGATATTCTTCCTTCTAGTGCTCTTCAATGTATTAGAAAGAGCCCAATATATTGTATGCTTGCTTAATATTACCTGAAGAATAATACCTGGCTCTCAAGCATTTAAAGAGCAGGGAATGCACAATTGATATTGGACTCCTAATTTTCCTAGCCTCTATGCTCTCCTACGACCATCTATTTCTCATCCAATGTCTACTACTTCCTCCTAAAAATACTCATTTGTTTGGTCAATGTCTAGATTGATTATTGGTTAGCAATGGAAGTCAATAATAAATATGAATTCTAGAGCATGCACATGAAATTGATAGAATGAATGGAGTGAATGGAAATGAGAGAGTTGATGGAAATGATCACTAGAATTCCTTCTGGTAGAAGAAGGAAGTAATCTTACACTTTGCTTTGATGATTCTACTCAGGTCATGTTTCCATAACTACATGAGAAGACTTTACCACCAACCTCTTACATCCATTCAATGATTGGTTTTAATAATTCCAATGGAGGTGGATAGCTTTATTTAAGGCACATGGTGGACAAATTGATGATATCTAATGCTAACACTTGAGAATAGAGGATTTGCATTCCCATAGGCCCCCTTTTCTCTCTCCCCTCTAGTGGAATCCAGCACTTTTGTGCTCTATGCAATGATTGTGAACCGTTATATATTATTACCCAACATTAATATTTACATAACTTAAGTTCATCATGGCAAGCCTACCACACAATCCATAGAAGTTATATATTTTTTTCATACATGTCTATGCATTCAATATTCAAGCCTTGAACTTGACCTCTACACTACGAATCTATACCAGCACATTTACATATGGGATCATTCATTTAATTTCTAATGGCTTGAATCAAATTAATATACCCATGCATTTACATTTTATCCATAATATGATCTAATACATGCTAGGGATAAAACATGGGGTATTACACTCTATTAGCCACTTTCTTGGGAATGGAACACATTGAATATAGAGATGAAAAAATCCAAAGGACATGTGGTAAAGGTTATATCATAGGTGTACATACACTTTCAAAAAACTAGTGGTGTGGGATGACAAGTTTGAGCAATGAACAATTTGTAGACATGTCACTTTCTTAAAGATGACTTTGCCATAATTATATAAATATTAAAATTAAACAAGATTCCCTTTTATTTTTGAATCAATTATGTCGATAGGTGTTTATATTATGAGAAAGGAATTCTATAGATTCATCTAACAAATTAGTTAAAAACAAACATTTTCATCATCCCCACCATCCATCACTTAGTTAATCTTTGTCATCCATCATTTAGTTCTACTCATTCATCATCCACTACATGGAATTGTGGATCTTGATCCAACATTGAGTCAAAGATTTGAATGTACAGGATGGTCTCCATTTGCACTAATGTTGATAGACCTGAGTAGAACTTCCATCTTAAGTAGGAACCCCTCAAGTAGGAAGATTATCTCAACTGAGTCACACATAGCTCCATATGCAGCTCATAATTGACAACCCGTATTGTAAACACTCAGGATCAATGAACAATTATCTACATTGAAAAACATAAAATTTAAAGCATCTATTGTTGTCATGGAATGCTTGAAATACACGTTGATCTACAATACAACTAGAAATTTGGAGTATCTTTTGGCCATTAAAAAGCCAAAAGAGAACACAGATCAAACCTTCAATGTAAAAAATAAAATGGAAATAACAATCCAATCTCTAACCAAGTATGTCTTTCTTCTAATGTGGCCACTCTATGAGGCCATTGCTATGCAATGGTGAACTTGCCTCATCCAATACTATCCAATTTTATCAATATTTTTTCTAACAACCTTAGATAACCAAAGTTGAATGACTATTAGGATAAAACCTCATGTGGCCTACCCTCCTGTGTAGTTCATTGATGATGTTATAGATGTAGCTTACATCTCTCTGACTAGCTACCCGAAGTCAAAACCTCAATGTGGGCCTCCTCTCCATCTAAAATATCACAATTACAATCAACCACATCATAAACAATTGAACCAATATGATTTTGAACTAGGCATGGGTGCTCCTACTAGGAAAATTATTGGTAGATAATATAGATCAATTATTGTAGGAGAAGTAGAATTGTAGAAAAAAATCACTAGAGAAATACTCGAATTGATGAATAGTAGTTTACTACAATACACGACAACCAAAATTAGCAAGGGTTGCAACAACATCGGTATATTAGGGCATTGACTTAGTTGTTTGTCTTATCATAATCTCCTTTACTGGTGGGAGAATTACCCTTTCCTCTCATAAGATGGGAACACTATACATAAAATAAAGCCTCTTCAATGCCATACCCTCTGCAATGCCATACCCTCTAAGTCATGAGAGACTTGTATGTTGAGTACAAAGTCATGAGAGAAATTGAAACTGCCCAATAGGTATCAAAGCTTGGAATCAAAGGAGAATTGTCATTGCTCTAGCACTATGCCTACTCTCTCTACCTCACCGTAATCCAAGTGATAATGATAATGGGAATGGGAATGAGAATACAAGTGTATGGATATGGTCACGACTTTGTGGAATGAAAAAAAATGTAATCAATCATTTTGAGAGATCCAATAGCTGAATTAGTTTGTCTATTAAATGATCTGCTTCTTATCTTCATTTCTTCCCCTTTGTGACATCCCCATCCGGTATGACTCCTACGATGTACAGCCGGTAAAAGCACCCTTAATTTTTTTTGTGTGGCAGGAAGGGTAGTAATGACATTATACTCAACATGTAACCGATGATGGACACAATAGATGCAACTCGTACACACAACAAACATAATGACCTAAAATAAAAGAACATCAAGCACTTGGAGCAATGTATGACATTTAACCGACAAAGAATAAGAATGATAGTCCGGAGTCCTACCTACTTGATGGTTGGGACCTCCAAGACACATAAAGAACGCTCAAGCCCAGAGGTTCCCTTGATTTTGATGATTTAAGGTCTCAAGAATGGAGATTGTTCTAAGGAACAAAGAGGAGTCTCTACATCTGCGACACAAGCAAGACAAATCCTACTAAACTAAGGACAATCATCCTAACAATGCCACGCACCCAAAATTAATTACTCAAGTAAATAGTACCCTTACAGTGAGCAAATCCAAACAGATTGAGCGTTTACAAAACCAAGTACAAACGGTGAAATTAATAATAATAACCAAGCACCCCAACAAAACTGAAGCTAAGCGATTGCGTCAACAACCCAACCATTAATCGAGGCTAAATGGTCAATATCTATGATTTAAATTGGCATTAATTCAGATCAATTAAACTATCTAAAATTCAATTAGATCTGTTCGTTAGAGTCTAAGTTACCAATTGAATATCCTCATCAACTAACATCAATTACATATCTAATTTAACATGTCTAAAATTTTCAATCTAGTCTTTACTCACCATACTAGTTTTAATATTTATTACAACCTAAATGGACAATTCTATATTAATCCGAATCCCCATCCAACTAGACATAAACTTGAATAACATTAAAATTCTTAAAGTGGATTGCTACCATTAGCACTTATGAACACTTAAACCTCAACATTAGTCTAGATATAATGATTGAACTAACCACTAGTTGTTTATTATCATTGAGGAGGAACCTTCCAGCTAATAACATTCTTGTAGCAAATCAACAAGGTAATTACATATACGTTACATAACAATTTATTACAACGGAGTTAACGAGGCATTTAACATAATGATTAACAACAATTAATTTAGCAATAACAGGGTAGTTTGCATGACTATTTTCATAACAGTAATATAGCACTAACAAAGCGATTATCATGTTAGTTAACATAACAATTAATATAACGGTAGAAAGGCAATTTATATGACGGTTAACATAATGATTAATAGCACAATAACAAGACAATTTACATAACTGTTAATCATTTAACTCGCTACGGCATTTAATCAATAAGTAGGAATCTGTGAGCATTCTGATCTTGTAGCAATTGTTTTGGCAATTAGTAAGGCAATTAATATAGCATTTAACTTTGCAATTAACAAGGAAATTAACTGTAGCAATTTTTCTGGTAAATTCGTGGTCATTCCGGCAAACTCGGTCTGACATTCTAAAGGGCAAGAAATCATGGGTAACTATAGAAACAGACAACGTTCTGAGGAAAAATCATTGGGTAATTATAGCAAGCTCCGACAACATTCTAAAGACAAAATTGTGGGTAACTACAACGATGCAGCAGCATTCTAAAGAAACAGGAAATCGTGGGTAATTATAGCAACTCTGTCAAGTTTTTAAATGGCAAATCGTTGTGCTACATATTGGCAAGATGTAGGCTACCCTTTTAATGGAAAAACAGAGTCTTTAAGGCAGTAAACACAGTCGCATTTAATTTGCAAATCACCAAGCAACAAGGCATCAATTGGCAGAAAATGTTCTTTTGTAAAACACGATCTTCTTCAAGGGGAAAATCGCACCAAAAGTAAAAACGAAATGCAAACCTGAGAGGAGCGAAATTGCCAGGCAACAAAGGTAATCAAACATAACATATTAAGTGCAAGACACAGTCTTCTTCAAGGGGAAAATCACCCCAAAAGTAAAAATGAAATGCAAACTTGAGAGGGATGAAAAAACCGAGGTTTCCCCCTTTCACTGCCAGGATGCCAATGCCAACGCATACAATAAAACAAAAACATTTTTGTCTTTCTTACCAGGGTACAAAATGTAAAAGCATGAGGCCGAGAGGAATTTAATTTGTTTCATTACGGAATCACCAATCAAAAATCTGGACATGAATCCAGCTCGTTTTCCATTCCCGAATATCAATACAAAAGAAATGAAAACATGGAATCAACTCGTTTTTCCATTTGCTAGAATGCAAATACAAAAATGGAGACATGAATCAACTCATTTTCCATTGCGAATACCAATACAAAAATGCAGACGTGAATCAACTCGTTTTTCCATTGCGAGAATACAAAAATAAAAATCTGGACATGAATCAACTTCGTTTTCCATTGCCAAATATCAATACAAAGTAGACAACGATGAAGGTCGTAATGGGAAGGGTCATGGAATGATTGCGGGGGTTCTATTAATTCAAGGGCATGAAAACCAAGCGAGGGTACGGATAATCCACATGCAGAGGTCATTGCCGGATGGTGGAATCAACAATCAGCCAAGGAAAACAACAGAGGTGGACGGTTGATAGGTTCGTCCTTAGCTCATTAGTCCTCGCCTAAGAATTTGGCTAGGAGCCTGATCTACATTCGTCGTCTTAGCGTTAAAATACTTATGGATATCAACACCCTACTTTTCTTGGTGAGGACTGGTGAGCTAGGGCCGAAGGCTAAACAACCACGAAGGTCACAATCAACACAACAAGGTGGTCAAGGCGATGCGGGAAATGAAGCCATGGGAGTCAATCTATCATCGGGCTAGGCTAAAGAAAAATTTTGAAAACCATCTAGACAATCAGTTCACTTACCCAAGTAAAATGCAGATTCAATCATAAGTTCTAAAATAATTTACCATACAAATGAAGAAAGTGTACGTTGCCACAATGCGAGGTGGGCCGTTCCAGCGTGCTCCTTACAACTCACATAATGCGGTAAACGAGACTCACCGGTACCTCCGATGATACTAGGGGTTACTCTTCTTCCCCCTTATCCCCGAGCCTAGGGGCCACACCCTCACTATCGAGAGATTTCGACTGGCTCCTAGCTCATACTCGAAAGACTCGAAGCTACCACTCATTGTCTGAGTTGGGTATGCCAACTCCCACAAGTTAAGTCAATCAGGTAGATATTTCTGCAGCGTAACAATACGAAAAAAGAAGATGCCCTTCCTCCTTCTCCTCCCTTCATTATATAGAGAGTTTTGTGGTTTCGCACTTTCCTAAAATCTTGTTTAATTACGTTTTTAAATTTTAATTCCTAAAAATTCCTCCTATACAAGTGTCACCCATCGGATTTCATTCCTCCATAGAATTAATTTCTTTAATTGGTTGATTATACGTATTTCCACTGCCCACCTAGAGTTACTCCTAAAGTCACTCCTAGGTGTCCCCAAGTCTCTTACAAGTTTTAATGGCTTTCCCCATTATTAAATTGCTAGTTAAGTTTAAATTAGAACTCTCTTAAATGGTAGATACTTTACTAAGTTTGACTTTTCGTTTTTTCCCTTATGTTCCCCTTTTTTCCCTTTTATGTTTTACCTCTTTTCCTAGTTTCCTAATATTTTAGATTTTCCCTCTTTCCCCTTTTTGGTTAGAATTTGGCGGGGGCATGGAAATTAACCTTTTCCCTTTTCTCATTTAGTGAGTATATTTAAAATTATCAAAAATAATAAAAGTAATTAATTCCTTTTTTTTTTTTAATTTTATTCCAATGATTTTTTCCTTTTTTTTTTTTGAATAGATTTAAAATTTTTTACTCCCTCCGTGTTACAAGATTTATTGAAGATCATACTCTTTATTTATTTTGTTTTTTAATTTTATTATATATATATATAATTTATTTTTTAATAAAATGATAAAATTTTACCATTAGCATGGTTTAGACCTAGACCTTAATTTTCATCATGGGTGATGACATTTATTAGAATTTGTTTTAAAATTTTCTTAACACGTTATTATCCCTAAGGCCATCTAGGTTCATTCCTCTATCATCAACAACGTGTGATGCCCTTCGGGACGCACTAGGTGCTCAAAGGGTGCCACTTGCATGTATCTGTTTCCCTTGCCACATTTGTGCCGCCGGGGCCTGTTTCCATGTGCTCCAAGGGTGCCACTCACCTCTCTCCATTTTTCTTGTGTGGCGTTCGCGCCGGGATGCACCACGTGCTCCAAAGAGGTGCCACTAGCCTCTTAGTGACTTGGTAGACATAAATAACCCACGGAGTCAATACTCAGCGGTGAACTTGTGGGAGACTAAGGGACTCCCTGGGAATAAGTCCTTGTGGGAGACTAAGGGACTCTAAGGAATAAGTCCCCCACCTTATTGCGCGCCCCTTAGAATCATCGTGAGTGACTGTCACAGTCTGCCCTCATGACATCGTGGGTCCTCTCGAACTAGGTAAACATTAACCTACAGTTCAAGCCACGATGAGAGTGCTAGTAGGCTGTGGCAGGGCTACTGTCCACACCTCTCCCTCAACATCTCTGGTAGTCGTGCATGACCCCTTTACTCCACATGTGAGTCTGGTCGGCAAGCTATCGTCAGTCTGCATCATCAACAAATCGTGTCAGAATATATCCATATAATCTCATCTATTCAGATGCACTAATATCACAGTAATACAATCAAACCCCAATGGCACACTCCTGACTCGATCCGGAGTCCAAGGGGTTCCATCGATGCCTCTGCATCCTCGAGGTCCAAAATCCTGCACACTCCGTAAAACCGAGTCAATAGCACCTGTTTATGTCAATGCAGTAGAACAACATGTCATCAACCCATAACGCTTCATAATCAAAATCAAAAGTTTTAATATCATAATAATTTGGATCACTTGCGAGCAAGTGTCCTCAAAGAATAAGTTCGCTCAGTGCGCCAGAGCGGGATGCTACACCCTTGGACAAAAAAAAAGAGAAAATATCACCATCAATTTTCCTTGAGAAGTGACAAGGCTATGATGAACACGAAATGATCCACAAGACAAACATATATCAAATGCCTCCATAGTAGTGTAGAAATAGATAAATACATATTTAAAGATGGACAATTGTAAGCATATTACTTTACAACTTTACTTTAGTCGAGGGAAGATCATCAAGTTTATGCAATGGAATAGAGTTGAGTTTCCCCAAATATAGAAATATATTTATCTAATACATTAACACTAAGTTTCCCCAAATTTGGAGAAATATTGATCGAATGGACTAGAGTTGAGTTTCCCCAAATATGAAGTTGAGTTTCCCCAAATATGAAGAGATAATTTACTATCTTGACATGGCACAACATGACATCATTTCTATCAATTTCCTTACACAGTGTAAAGAGACGTTGATAGAGACCGTAATGTATACAAAATAACCATTAGAAAAATTAACACACTAGAAGTTGATTTATAAAAATAACTAATAGAAAAAAATAACATTATGTGTAACCCTTTCTTGTGTTGATACTCAACTTATCCGGACAATGTTGGATTGGGCATGCGAGCCTAGGTAAATTTTTTGTGAATATATTCAATTGTCACGTATTAAGGCCTGCGAATGAAAAAATCCATCCATTATCATTTTGGGAGAGGGAGGTTGGAAATATAATTCATTCAAGGATACAAATTCATTCAGAAAACATATCTTAGTGTCACATCATTCATTATAATATTTTGTATATGTATTATAACATACCTGGCTCATTTACATTTCATTTGTCAATGTAAGACAATTGTTTTTTCCATAGAAATAATATCGTCTAAAAAAAATGGTTATCACACTTTCTTTGATATTGTGTCTTGTGTTAAATAAAAGGGGTTTTTCTCATCAATGTGTGAATTGTAAACTTCAACAATGTTAAATCTTGTTTTCTCTATTTTTTATTTTAGCTCTTCTATTCGTAGATATAATTTGCACTTTCTTGAAAAGTTGTTAGTTTAAAAATCATATAATGATAAAAAATTGACTCTTATAAATGTTATTTTCCTTAAAACACAAAATTCACATCACAATATACTTGTAAATATAATATGTCCATTTTTATATTTTAGCTCCTCTATTTATTCGTAGATATAATTTGAACCTTCTGAAAAAATCGTTAGTTTAAAAATCATACAATGATAAAATGTTAACTATAATAAATGTTGTTTTCCTTAAAACACAAAATTCATATCACAATATACTTGTAAATATAATATGTCCAGCGAATATGTAAGACATCACACACTTCACTTTGTATTCATGACAGTGAAGCAAAAGCCACCCAATATTCCAATTGTAAATATTAATGTTTAACAACAAATGCTTTCATATGAAGCATCACCATAAGGGGGAAAAAGGTACCCCTATATACTAATAGAAAGAACGACAAACATTAAGTAAATGGTGGCAAAAGTTAAGGAAGAAAGACATCCATACATGTAAAAAATACATATTTATATTGTTGACCATAAATAAATGAATTAAATTGTTTTTTTTAACAAAATTAATCATATCCTTTAATGTCATTTGTCTACATTTTTATTAAATATTTTTTTGAGAAAAATTTGTAGGGAAATTTTTGAACAGTTCTTTTCATTTGTAAATGGTATCATTCATTGATAATATTTTGTATATGTATTGTAACATACATGGCTCATTTACATTTCATTTGTCAATGTAAGACAATTGTTTTCTTTCATAGAAATAATATCGTCTTAAAAAAATGGTTATCACACTTTCTTTGATATTGTGTCTTGTCTTAAACACTAGGAACAATGTGTGAATTGGAAAATTGAACAATGTTAAATGTTAAATCTTGTTTTTTCTAATTTTTTATTTTTATATTTTATTTCTTCTATTCATAGATATTTGCATCATCTGGAAAAATTGCTAGTTTAAAAATCATACGATGATAAAATGTTGACTGTAATAAATGTCATTTTCCTTAAAACACAAAATTCACATCACAATATACTTGTAAATATAATATGTCCAACAAATGTGTAAGACATCACACACTTCAATTTGTATTCATGGCATTGAAGTAAAAGCTACCCAATATTCCAATTGTAAATATTAATGTTTAATAACAAATGCTTTCATATGAAGCATGACCATAAGAGGGAAAAGGGTACCCCTAGATACTAAAAGAAACAAGTGTTGCATCGTAGTGTATTCCCTGCCAGGTTGGAATGGGAATAAATGCACTGCTACGGTGAGACCAAGCAGAGACATGTGGGAAACATCTTGAAGTAGAGATGGTATCCATGCAGAGGATGACCTGTGGCAATGTGTCATAGGTCAGCCACAAGACATTTGACTTGTAGATGACCCTCAAGGTTAATATGCGAATGAGGTAGTTTTTTCCTAGGGTGTGTATAGTTCAAACATTGGACTTAGAAAAAAGGACCAGGAAGCATACACATTAACACTATTTCCTGACATCCAACATAGTTGAAGGAAAAAAAAATTAGCATTTCCAAATTAGTTTTCTTTGAAATTTATCAAAAATTAATAACGTGTTGCAACAAAGGTTCCTGGAAAAAAGGACACATTAAACATTCAAATATAAGAAACACAATTTCCTGACATCCAACATAGTATTTTAACATTCCCGAATTAGTTTTCTTTGAAATTTATCAAAAATTAATAATGTCTGTTACATATTTCTGGAATTTGTTCCATATTTATGGAAATTTAAATGCGTTTGTCATATAGACTGAGATTGGAGCTCTCGTGGACCATAAAAGAAATAAGTATTCAAATATAATAAACACAATTTCCTGAAATCCAACATAGTATTTTAGCATTCCCGAATTAGTTTTCTTTGAAATTTATAAAAAAATAATAATGTCTGTTACATATTTCTGGAATCTGTTCCATATTTCTGGAAATTTAGATGCGTTGTTCATATAGACTGGGATTGGGGCTCTCGCGGACCATAAAATAAATAAGTACAAGAAATAGGACTGTCGAAAGAAGTGCGCAACGATAGAGAGGAAGATTTGAAAAGAATAAATTGGAAATTATGAATCTTTGGTTAGAGATTTCTATTTAAAGAGGTAGAATAACTAGATTGATAAAGAAAATAAGATGTGATCAGTATAGACTTACTATGAATTTGATGTGTTTTTGTTGCTGTCGTCGACGACCACTGGAATCGTTCCAACTGGTTGTTTCCCTTCGTCGATGAGCTTGTCCATTCTCTATTGGAAACATTCTTCAATGTATCTTCTCATTAGGGCCACGTTGATTTCATTGCAAATTTCTATGTCGAAAAGCTCATTTTCTAGTTTCCTTAGACCCACATAAATACTATGCAGAGCTTGTTAAATTTCTTCATTGTGTGCCAAGTAGTCCACTAGCCAGCTCTCGAACTCATCTTCATCATATTCAAGGATGCCATAAAACTTTTCTAAAGACAAACCCTTTAAAATATCAAGTTGTTCATTGAAGTCTTGCTTGGTCAAGGACAAGGATTTGAGGATTAAGTTTGGGTCTTGAACCTCATTGGTACTTCTGAATAAGTCTATTTAGGTCAGGTTTATGAATAATTATTCTTTTTCTGATATGGCTTATTCACATGATTCGACAATGAGTTGCAGGTTCTTAACTTTATTTTTCCAACATGATTTTAATTGTTTGATCCGCTTTGGGGAGGTAAGATCCTCTTGTCTTCTTTTCAAATCCGAGTTGTTGATGGCATGGTTGCAAAAATGGGTCACCATCTATTCATAGAAACATTCTTCATTTTTTAAATTCTTCTACAAATGTCTGTGCAAATCATTTTCCCTCTTTCAAGAGGAAGCTATATTTTGTGATGTTTCCCAGGCTTCAGTAATTAACTGCATTCTTTTCATGATGTAATTCTCTACAAGGGATCTACATGATGCAAGGAGGTTGGAGGATCCTTTTAACTTGGTTGCAGGGGTAGCAGGCATGGTTTTTGCTAAAGGACTGGCAAACACTGGGGTACCAATGAAAGCCTCCTCCAATTCCTTGAATCGGTCGTTCAATCTGAAACTCTCCGCTTCAATTCCTCCAATGGAATCATCAAGAGCATCAATGGTTGTGCGGTGACATCGGGAGATTTGGGACAACCACATTTTCATAAAGTTAATCTCTATACGAGTTTTGTCTTTCTTATTTGTTACATCTCTCTTTTCAATGATTAAATTTTTAGATTGGATGTCAAAAGCAATGCTTTGGAATACGAAGGATTCATCTTCGTCAAAAATGTCGGTCTCAGCTATTTCCATTGTGGAACTATGGTGCATCGCATCTGCGGACGGGTCAACTTTGTGCATGTGCTCAATTTAATTTTCAATTTGCAAGTGCTCACTTTCAATTTTGGGTTCTTCCACCTGCCCTAAAATGTTTTTTCTCTTCTTCGTCAGGGGAAGCTTGTGAGAACTATCAATTTTTCCATGAGGACGGTTCTTATCTTCTCCTCTGTTTGAATATTTTTGGGTTTCTTTCTTACTGGGGTGGGACATTGAAGTGATGCTCCATGATGTCGTGCTCTTGGGAGTGCTGGCCGGGGACTAGACACTCTTCTCACTAGATCCTTTTCCCGGTTGTCTGTACAATTCAGTCGCTCTTTGCAATGTCTCTACGTCACAATCGTCAGAAGCATGAGTGTTTTCATCACTGTCTCTGTCTTCGTTCATGCATCTATGGATAAAAGAGCTGCTAAATCCAACTGATAGTAAATGTTCTCGAAAAATACCATTAGGGTTGAACCCTTTTATCCTTTCAACATATGTTAGGTTCAAGTTCTTGAAATGTTCTGTGAATTCATCAATCTTGTTGACATTTCTGCACACGAAGTCCCCAACTTTCCAGGGCAGAGGAATGAACTGTTTTTTTCTCTTGTCATCAAAAAAATGAAACCAGTGGTTGTATTGCCTTTCTATTTCTATAACAAACATATTTTCTGTGATGCGGCATGGAAGGAAACTAGGATTTTCCTTGGAGCCAAAGATCATTAGTACACTGTAATTTTCCTTTTGTTCAAGTGTCCCCTGTCAAAAAACTTGGTTTCTTGGACAAACATTTGGGGAGAATCCTTTCCTAACAATAAATCTTTGAAAACTGAGACAAAGTCATTAAAAACCTCATAAAAACAATGGGAGGCCTTGTGCCTCCACAAGGCACGGTACCAGAATGTTATTGGGTCGAATTCATAGTTTATTTGCTTGGACAGAGACAGTTTTGGAAATGAACAACAATGGACTATTGCGAAAATCAAGTAGGATGACATATAAAATTTATTTGATTATTTGAATCATGACAGTTAGGAACATATTTCAATGGATATTAGCTTCCCCCAATCGAAAATGAATTTTTCCTTGACTGTGAAGTACAAAATATAAATAATTATACGGGAAATGCTTGTCATGGATTCCTTTCCTGTTATTCTTGTAAAAACCAAGCAATTTCCCGGAATGGATTTCTAAAGGAATTGACCTACAACTTTGTGATATCTTCAGGAACTGTTGTCGGGTCTTCGAGGAACCCAGGTAAGAGGTCCAACCTGTTATCATGTTTTTCTAGGAATTGCTTGCAGTCTTTTCCTATGAAGGTCAATGTTGGCTCTAACAATATTAACATCTTGCAGAAGATCTGAGGTGACAAAGAAACAAGAGAATGGTTGTGTAGTGGAATAATTCTTTGGCTTGAAATATATTTTTCGAAGCATCAAGAGACCACCTCCTTACAGTCAAAAACCTCAAGGATGCAACCTACACGATCCATTACATAGGTCCAAATCACTTCACTCTGGGCGGAATGGGATGAATAGTAAGAGTATGCCCTGGACCACTAGAAGTTCTGGTTCTGACGTCCGAAGATATTCATTGTATCTCCACAGAACTGTTGTCGAGTTGCTGCCATAAGTTTACAAGAACGTTTTTTTTCTCCAAACGATGTTTGAAATGAAGAGTTGGAAGGGATAATATGACCCTATGCAAATCTTGGTCCAATGCATGTGAATGAGAGATCTCCTTGAGACTTTCACTCATTAATTACAATTTAGACAGTTGTTGCATGATGCGTTGTTAACATTAAAGACTAGTAATTGCATACATTGAAGTGCGAACATGGCGGATAGGTCAATGAAAAATTAAAGATTGGAGATTTCTTGAATGGGACAACTCGATGAACCGTGTTTGAGATGAAATCTTGTTTTAATGCGTATTAATGGGAGATCTCCTCGAGCGTTTCACTCATTAATGACAATGTTGACGGTTCTTGCATGGTGAGTTGTTATCATGAAAGGTTTCTAATTTCATATTAAGAAAGAAGTACAAAGTTCACGGGGATGGGAAAGAGAAATTAAGGAGCGTCTAATTATCGAAAGCGGTCGGGCAGGCTTCAAAGTAGGGTTACAAGGTACAACCGTTGGAGGTGAGGGCCCAAGGGTCAAATTGTATGTCTCATAACTTTTTGAGTGAAAAATTCATAACACGGAAGAGGGCATGATGTGCCAGTCCAGAGGGAAATTTGTATATCGCGAAAGTCTCGGTAATGTTTGCAGGACACAGAACAGTGGAAGTGAAAACGTGAGCCTGCCTATTCAGGAACCTGCAATAAAAAAAGTGGCTCAAGTATGGAATAGAGAAATGACTGGGCAGATTCATCTTCGCTAATATATTGAAACTTGTAATATATATCCCATTGTGTGGCAAGATATTTTTTGCATGTCTCTAGGTAGAAAAGATAAAAATAAGAGAAGATAAATTAATTTAAATTCTAGGCATTGAGGATCATTTAAATTTCACTATCCCGTCGACGCTTTTTATTTTTAATGACAGTCTGTACGATTGTTGCATGATGAAATATTAGCATTAAACCTTGTTCAGGCACAACAAACAATGACTAATAATTGGAGATTTCGTGAACCCCCCAACCCGAGGATCCACGAAAGAGATTCCATGAAATGGGCAAGTATGGAAAGCGATCGAACGGGCTTTAGAATTAGGGTGACAATGGTTCCCCATGAGATGTGACTTCCTGAGGGTCAAATTGTATATCTTGTAACTTGAGTAAAAAATGTGTACCACGGAAGAGGGGATGATATGGGAGTCCGACGGTCAATTTTTATATGGCAGAAGAGTGGGAGATATCCTCGAGCCTTTCGATATTTAATGACATGTTTAAGGTTCATGCATGATGAAGTGCTAGCATTAAATCTTGCCAATTACATATCCAGAGAGAGTTAGGATGGTGGCGGGGACATGGATCATCAATTAAGGAATGGCTAATTATCAAAAGTGGTTGGTGATGCTTCGAAATAGGGATACACGATACAACCAATAGAGGTGAGGGCCCGAGGGTCAAATTGTATCTCTCAGGAGTGTTGACCGCAGAACGTGTAACACAGAAGAGGGGATGATATTGCATTCATGCGAACAAATTATGTATCGTGGAATTCTAAGTGTTGTTTGCTAGTCGCAGAACATTGAGAACACAATCTTGATCCCGCAAGTACGGGAACCCGTAATCAAAAACATTTCTAAGTATGGAATAGGGAAATGGTAGGTCAGAATCGATACACAGTAAATGTACAATTTCATGGAGATACATCCAACTTGGGGCTAAGTATTGAAAGGAATGACAGACGATCGAGCTTGTGATGGGGCATTCCAGTGGACAAATTGTATATCATGGAACTCTGGGCACTATTTGCAAGCCGCGAAAGATTCGAAACACAATTTTGAAGTCGTCAATCTGGGAAACAACAATCGATAAAGTGTCCAAGTATGGAATAGGGAAATGTTGTATCATACTTGTTTTCGCTAATTTATTGAAATTTGTAATAGCTTTCCCATTACCTGGCAATATCTTCTCTACATGTTTGTGGACAAGTTCTATAGGGATGGTTAGTCCTCGAGGCTTTTTCTTATTAATGACGATATTTATGGTTGTTGCATGATGGGGTCTTAGTATTAAACCTTTGTTGTTGCATATTTGGAAAGAAGTACGAGGATGGCCAGAACATGAAACAATGACTAGGAATTGGAGATTTCGTGAACCCACCAATGCGAGGATTTAAAATAGGGTGACAAGGTCTCCCCAGAAGACGTCAGGTCCCGATGGTCAATTTGTATCACTCGGAACATTTGAAGGCATAATGTGTAAAATGGAAGAGGGGGCGATGTTGAAGTCCGACAGTCAATTTGTATATGGAGGAGGTCCAGGTGCCAATTGTTTCATACCAGTATGTTCAGTTGTCACTAGTAAGACCATAATTAATGTACATTGGGAAGGATGTGAAGTTAGTGGGGATGGAAGGCAGCGAAATATACTTTGAAACATTTGTGAACCCTGGTAGAGTGAAGCTTGCAAGTTCAAGGAGTCTGTGGTGGAATTGTAGATCACAAAATTTTTGAGTGCAAGATGTATATCACGGAACAAGAAGCAACAGAGTTCGAAAGTGCCAACCCAACAACCATGGCCATAAAATTTTATGGAAAGGAACAGTGGTCGGTCGGATTCGTCATGTGAGGATATACATGGAGATGAAGATATGTCAGCCCGCCAACCCTAGAACCCATGATCATAGAAAGGAGACTAAGTATATAACTAGAAAGTGATAATAGACAGGAAGAAGAAAAGGGAAAAAGGGATAAGTATGTCAAATAAAAACATCTATTGTTCGTTTATTAATGCCAATCTTTTTGAATCCCTGGTGAGTTCTCACTAGTAAAAGCATAAATTGTAGATCACAGAAGTTCTTTGGGTGCAAGATGTATATGACAGAACAAGGGACATAAGTGTTGGATACCGCAAACTTGGGACCCGATGGTCAGATAATTGGCTAAGTATTGAAAGGGACCTCGGTCGGTTGGGCTCATGGTGTGAAGATATATATAAAGATGATCATATCCCAATCCACGAATCCAGGAGGCCATGATAATAGAGATGCAACTAAATATAGAACCACAAAGGGATAATAGAGGGGGAGAAAACAGGGAAAATTTAAAGAGAAAGTGTTTATATTTATTCCAATAGTATTCATATTAATATATTATATCTGTTCCAAATGTAAATCATCTTCCAATTTGTAGGATGTTATTCTCTTCGCAAATTTCATTGAAACCCATNTATATATATATATATATATATATTATGACACAACATTTTGTATATGCAAGGATATTATCAAATAAAATAAGCTACAATATATGCAAAATATTGAACAAGAACATGTCATCAACACTTGAGTTGGCTTGTTGTAATAGAGTCATTAATTCATTCTATTTACGGGACCCCGAAGAGTGAAAGTAGGATGAGTCCTCCCATTTCTTTCTTTAAGTATAGGGCAGACACCACATAAGTATGGCCTATGACAAATTATTCTTCCATGTAAAATGTAAAGAGAGAACAAAGTAGCCTTTATTAAAATCAAAGTGTTGGGCAAGAGAAAGAAAATCTTGTTGTCCATGTTTAACGACACACAAAAAAAGTACAAAATAAAATAAAAAACAATACCATAGATTGGAAAACACCATACAAAAACCTTAAATATTGTATATTCAAATAAACTGGGTTACAAAATGCAACTGAGATTATTTCCATCATGACTATGATTGGGCCTACCGCTGACAAAAAAAAGAAAATATGTACAATAATGAAGCATGTGGACAATCTTTTATAGATTTCAACTTGACCATCAAATGCTTGATTCGTAAAAAACAACGAGTCGAATATCAATTTTGGGTATTGGACTTCAATGGTGCTGCCAGCTATATCTATCCCAACTTTTTGAATAGCTTGTATCTTATAGATATGGCATGCCTGTATTGGTTGGTTATTCAACATTCCATACTTTTCTAAGTGTTAATTTCCCTCTATCGTCGAAAACTTGGGGTTTAAGGTTCCTTCCTTGTAATGTTCCTAATCATTGACATCTGAGACAACTTAGAGATGTGATTTGAGCCCAATTCAAAGATGAGGGAGTGGTTTTATGTGATGTCATCTTTGGGGGAAAGAAATCCAGTTAACCAACAAAAGATGAGAAAAAAAAATTCACGTATGTTGTGACTACTATTATCCCTATATTCCATCATCTGTTTGGTTGAAAAGCCTTCCTGAAGATTTGTATGTTGAACTTCTTTGTTTTATTGCTATAAATTGGAAGGGAAGTACAAGTCAGCTGCAAAATGTTCCTCTGTTGAAGTACATGGCTGCTTCCAGCAGCACAGATCTGGAAAGTGTATCAAATGTTGTAGATCACATCAAAATATATCTTTCGCCGTAGGGGTGGCAGACATGGCATCCCACAAAATGGTCTAGAATGTTCATAATTGACACCAAATATTACTCCATGCCCGAATACACTCAGAAGAAAATTATAAAATTGGATACCCACGAACGTGAGAAACTGTATGCGCGTTTGAATCAACATTCTAAAATTGTAGAACGTTTTATGCCAAATCTGTAACAGACTTGATAGACAGCCAGTTTCTATGTCAAAGAGTGTTGAGTGACGTCTGGATGTAGCAACAGACTCGACATACAATCAAATTTCAATCACTACTGATACTAATGTCAAGTGTAAGAACGCATGATCCCATGCCTCAGGTAGTTTCACCTTCAAGCATCCACACTAGCGGTGACCCCAGGATCCAGATAGATTTGACTTTAGACATTGACATTGGCGTTGGCAATGGGAACAATGTTATTTACTACAGTGCGACATTTTGGTGAATAAGCAGGGTTGTCATTGTCAAAGCACTTAGACTACAGGATTTTCAAACCTGCAGAGAACATCGACTTTAGTGTTGTTTGTCACGTCAACTACAATGTTGCTTTGAGTCCATAAATATTTGGACGTTGGGTTTCATGTGCGATAATTACATTTACACTAGGTACATGTCAGACATCTATTATCTGGCATTGCAGTGTTAATGCAATTGCCATAGTGGACGATGACTCAATTGCATTGGCACAAGCAATATTAATTGTGTGATTAATTAACAACCTTGAAGGACGTGAATCCCAAACAATGCCTAAAACGTTTCGAACATCCGTGTGTTCAAAAAATACATTGTTCTATATTTTAAAAAAACAAGAAATTGTATTGTTCTAGATTTTTTTTTTTTTCAAATATCAGATCAATTGCAACAAAAGAAATGCATTTTCCTTATTCAAAGGAAGGTAAACAACATGAAGATTGATATTAGGTGGAAACAACTCTGGAATACACTAGTACATTAAGGTATCTTCTAAAGAATGAAATAAAATGATTACATGAAGGTGGTAGTAAAAGGTGATTTCCAGAAACCAAATCATTGCCTGAACATGTGAAACTTCTTGCAGAAGGTGGTAGTATAAAGTAATCCTCAGAAAGTGTTGCAAAGTCCATAATGAAGAATTCCTTCCCATTAAAATTTCCCATTTACATTTCGATGTAGGCATTAAAAAGTTTTGAGAGCATCGTTCCCTAGTTATATACCCACCTTTGGGTAGGAGGAGAATATCCGTGCAAAGAGGGGCAAGCTCATCGACCCAGATGCAATCATATGCATAGGAATAGTGAAAACAATTGTGCAGTAGCGATAGAAAGTTGATTGTATGTGGAGTTTGTTACTACATCCAGAGGACAATGAACAAACTCTGACAAAGAATATGAGTTTATGTCAAGTCTGTTACCACACCCATAAGTAGCTCAAAAAACTTTGAAATGGAAACTTCTGTAATTTTAGGATGTTGATTCAACCACCCATACAGTTTCTCATACTCGAAACGATCCAAATTTATAATTTCCTTCTGAGTATATTTGCGAAAGGAGTAATATTTTGCACAATTTCCAAATATTACAGACCATTTCGCAATCCACGGTATGTGTGAATCCTCCAACGAAAGAAAAATCCTTGTGTGGTCTACAGAATTTGATACACTTTCCAAATATGTGTTGTTGGAAGAAACTATATACTTCAACGAATGAGCATTTTGTAGGTGACCTGAAAGTGTTGGACAGATTGTCATTGATTTCAACAATCGAAGTGATGATCTGTTGTTAAATGATAGATGACATTTCCATTGATGTCAACAGTATATAAGTCAACAAAATATGTCAAACAATGTGCAGAGATCGAAAGAGCGAACATGAGAAGCGAATACTCGAATAATCAAAGCTCAGAAGGAATAACAAATTGCACAGAGAGGAAATATGTGTTTATTGTTGATCATGATAGGATCAACAATGTTCCTATCAACGGAAGGAGTGCATTACAGAATGCAATTGACCATTGCACAAGAAAAGGCTGAAAAGTTAAACAATGCGCAGAAAAGGCGAAAAGCTTCAACATTCGTTCGATCAAGAAATTAATGACGTTGATTGTCTCAAGTAAATGGGATTTATCCCACATTGGAAGTGTGAATAAATGCATATAGGTTTATATGTGTGGCTCTCTCCATTGGTTATCGATGCGTAGTGCAAAGGTATGGTGGGGACTCTAGGTGTTTGGACTCCATGAGAAGCTCACCAACCTGGAGCCCGGGACGACCTGTAAGGCCCCCTAACTTTTGGGAAAAGTTACAATAACCTGTGATCTTAATGAAGAATCAACTCAACCATTAGATCAGACAAAGAAATCCTAGTCATCGGTTGAGAGGAGAACACATGGCGCTAGATCAACGAATTCAGGGATTCGTTGTTTGGAGATGCACCAATGAGTTGTTTGAAATCGTGAAACACAAATCTACGAAGAACCCAGGAGATGAGACTTTGGTCATAACTCGAGGTCACATGTGGAACGAGACTTGGAAGAGGAGTCAACACCCTTAGCTTGAATTTCGGAGATCGGAGATTGACCACAACAACAACGACAAGAGTTGCTTCAAAACCCCGAAAGTCGAAGCTCCGAAGTCAAGGTTGAAGGATGACACATTGACAAACCTTGTCAGCGAAACGTGTTAGAAAGGATGCGTGGAAGACCACGTCAACATGTACACATGCAATAAAAAAAAAATGACAAGTGTCAAAAGAGGAAATTGACTTATGACCATGTCAACAGGTGACGTAAGCAAAGCTACATCATTTCAGGAAATTCCACCACTAGCAAACACTCCATAGTTTTGAAGTCCCGAAGGTCAAACCTCCGAAATAAAAGAAGCAAGAGACGTCGATAGACCATGTCATCCTAAGAGATGTCACTCTGATACATCACTCCGGGAGTTTCTACTTTGGGAGTTTTGCATGGTAAGAAAACACTCTAATATCATGAAGTCCCGAATGCCGAAATAGCAAAGGGGACATGTGTCAATTGATTTACAACATCAGGAGATTTGACATGTTGGATGTCACGAAGACCCGATGTACAAAGCGCCAAAATTCCTTCAGCCATCCAGCTCAATGCCTGATCAAGTCCTGGTCGTCAAATTAAGGAAAGAAAGGATCAATTTAAGGTTTAAAGTAGATCGTTAATATGTCTCCGCTAAATAGACGTGAACCTTCTAATCACATTGGCGATATCGTAATCGGGAGTTTTGAAAGGTTGGAAGTAACAAAGTCCCGAAGGACAAAAATTTTGAAACTCTGTCATCCGTTCATCTCATTAGAAGATCGTATCGTGACTGTTGATTTGGTAAATCTCTCAAGCACTCGTTCAATCTTAACATTCGGTCATTGTCATTGTTCATATGCTATAAGAATTTTAAAAGGAAATGATAACATGTCGCTATAATTGGTAAAGCCCATGGTTATGTAATGTCGATCATATGTGATGGTTTGAAGGAAGTGCCTCCACAGAATCTGGTCTCTGAGAATATAACAGAGATTCGGGATCAATTTTAAAGGATTAAATTGATCCATAACTGTGATCAATTTATGGAAAACCTTCACCGTAAAATAAATAAATAGTAATTAAGATTGATTAATCAAAGAGGCGCGATGGTTGAAGAATGAACCGATACACAATCATGATTAAAAGAGAATATATCATGAAAATATGAATAAAGAATAAAAAAAGAAAAATGATATTAATTAAAGTTTAATTTATCATTTTAAATGAAAAGGTACAATGGTTCAAATAAAGGGACACGATGTTTTAAATCTCACACCTGTTTGAAGATTATATAAACGAGAAAAAGTGGTGAGAAGAAGTGTCTCTGGAGTCTGATTTAGAAGATATATTAATCAGAGAAGTAGAGAAAGATGTAGTGAAGAAAGTGTGTATGCAATCAGGTAAAGAAGATCAAAAGCCAAAGAAAATTCCCAGAAGATATCAAAGGAAATATGTGAATTATAGAGAAGATGAAATGGGTGTCTTATGATATACCTAGGATCATAAGATTGAGTTGATTCTATAATGGATCTCTTGTACTGGAGTTGAATAAAATCTAGTTGGATAGACTGGGTTCTATCAGCAAGTTGGGACTTGCAACGAGCCGGGTCTTACACCAAGCTGGGTCTTGGCTGAGAGTTGGTTCTCTCCAAGGAGTTGGTGCTTCTAATTTCAGTTGGTTCTGAAACATTTAGTTGGTGCTAAAAGAAAATCCTCTTTCACATATATTTAATTTAGAATGTTCATATCAGTTATACAAAAACTTATACAAACATATGGTGTCTCTGTGTTCAATGTGATTATGATTTGATTGTTTACTAATCTGTTCAATTATGTTTTAAATGGTAACTTGAAAGAAGAAAAAGTTTAAAATATTACACACACTAATTCACGCCCCCCCCCCTCTTAGTGTGGGCTGTGTGTTCTTCAATTGGTATCAGAGGGAAGGTTACTTCAAAAAACAATTTAAATACTGGAAGGTAGATCCTCAAGAAATGGGTGGACACATGGCTCTCTCCGCAATTGAAGCTCCTTTATTTGATGGAACAAATTACTCCTCATAGAGAGAAAATATGAAATAGTATTTGAAGTAAAAAGGATCTGAAGTTTGGAATTCAGTAGTAAGCAAGCCTTGGGACTTAACTACATCAAAGAATATATCCAAAATTACAGTCAAAAGAAGAGCAAGGATACAGTCAAAACAAGCATAGGACTATGCACATCTTCTAAGGACTTATGGATAAATTTATAAAAGATGTATCAAATAAAAAATAAAGACACAGAATACATCCCTATCAAGGATGAATATGAAGACTCAACCATTAATAAAAGTAAGGATTCTCCATAATATTTCGATTGCAATAGCAGTGATATTGAATCCTCCTTTGCAAGCAAAGAATAAGACTTGGATACAATAACATAATGTTGTTTTAGCATCTATCCCATGGAAGAAGAAGAAGAAAAAATATCAAAGGCCCAAGAAAAGGTTGATTGGAGTTTCTCTGAATACCTCTATCACCATAATGAATTAGACTATAGCTATCTTCGTGACTACACTCAAGAATACCTTGAAAAGAGTCAAAAACTGTCTTGAAAATAAAGGAAATGCTCAAGGATAGTGATAAGATAATATATGAACAGGACAATCAGTTAGAAGAGAAATAATAGGAGATTGAGAAGTTGAAGAAAGAAATTAGTCAAGTAAAAGAAAAGGAGAAGTAAGATGATGAGCTTGGAAATCAGAAGCATATTCTGGAAATAAAAGAAAAGCCCAAAGATAATGAAGAAATCATATTTGAGAAAAAGATTTAGTTAGAAAACAAAGAAGATGAGATCAAAAGATTGAAAACAAAAGTTTTTTATCTAACAGAAGAAAATGAAGAGAAAATCAGCAGACTGAAAAATGAAATCAGTCAAGCAAAAGAAGAAAAGAAGGAAGATGATGTCTCAAGCAAAAATATTGCAGATCTAAAGGAACTAAGGGAAAACTATGTCAATCTTAAAATCAAACTTGAAGAAGCTAAAAGGAGAGAAGAGGTGGTAAGGAATCAGTTGGACAAAAAGGAAGAATCTTGTCATGAGCTGGAAGCAGAAGTTGTGAATCATAGAAAGAAGGTTGAGAAGTCAGACACCCAAAACAAGTTTTTGAATATCTCTATGACCTTGTATGAGATCTTGGATAGTCAAAGATCAGCTAATAACAAATATGGACTTGGATACAATAAATAAAATATCATTACCCCTAAGAAATCTGATGCAGGTCCTTCATTTGCAAAATGTGAAAACAGGTATGACTCAGGTTCTTCACGTTCAAGAAATAAAAGAAACAATACAAAATTTAGAAGATATGATCATGGAAGACATCCATAAGCTATTCATACACCTCAAAGCAAGTTCATAAGAGTGACACCTTCATGGATGAATCAAACAAGGTATGAGAGTGTTTTTAATGGTTATTGTTTTTCTTGTAATGAGTATGGTCATAAAACCTTGGATTGTAGGCATCATGGAAGAAAACAAATTGGTAGGTTCAACAACAATATAAAATGATGGAACTGCAATCATGTTGGACATATTGTTGCACATTGTTACACTATGAGATGTTATAGTTGTGGTGAATATGGTCACAAAACCTATAATTGTTGGAACTCAAGAAAACAATCAATAAAAAATGCCTCACACAATATGACAACAAGAGTAAATAAGAAGATATGGAAAATAAAATCCCAAGTACCAAACAAGAAATATGGGGAAAATATTGCTCCTGAAATTGATGAAGTTAATATTAGGAGTTTGGAGGATGAAACTTATAATAAGGAATATTCTCAAAACAAGGATAAAGAAGCTTCTGGTGCCCATAATAATGACGTTGAAGATGAATATTCAATGCTATAACAAAAAGAATAAGTTACAAAGAAACCAATTGTGCAAAGAATCTTTATAGCATATGAAATGAGAACAGGGCGTGATAAATTAGCAAAAGATGAAACAACTTTCAAAGCATCTGAGACAAAGATAAATCAAGAGAAAAAATATCAATCCACCCATCATGAAGAATTTGATGTGGAAGAAGCCAATTTCAATAGAAAACTTCAGAAAGAATCAGGGAAGTACAAAGGCAAGAATCTTTACAAATGTTTTAATGGTGGCAAAGTTGGTCATTTTCCATCCAAGTGTCCCTATCCCAAGGAGGACCTTGTAGATGAAGAAAATATAAACAATTGGTATCCTAGTTAGAGATTGATGAGAATCGATGGATAGAACCAAGGGTTGTTTGAATAAAGATGAGCTACAATTGCGCAGTGTTCCAGTATCCACAGCAACAACATTATGATGTAAAAAATGAGGTACATGACATCGTGTAGAAAAAACAAGAGGAGAAACCCTATCAGAAAATGATACCCTTTTCATAAATAAAGGGGGAGAACAGTTAGTAAAAACTCAAGTGAAGTTCTAGTTAGAAAATAAGAAAGTAATTGGATTAACTTTTGAAAAGACTTGACCCCACTACAAAAAAATGTATCAAGAAGACTACTCATATGAAATACAAAAAAATCCCAATCAACTAATATAAGAAGTTATTAAAACAACAGGGGAAGAAACCCTGTCAATAAGAACTACCTTTTCAAAAACAAAGGTGGAGAATATTCAGGAAGAGAGAAAATATATTGGTAGGGGGAGTCATTCAACTATGATTGGTAGAACATGTGTGTAGGAAGAGTTAAGCAAGTTCAGTTTGGTCAGTAACATACAGAGCTTACCACAGGTGGCATATATTTTTGCAAAAAACCTTAAAACTGAGACATATTGAATATATCAGGGGGAGATAAAAATCAACGACAAAAGGAGTCATTCTGTTATAACAGAGAAAGATTGATTGCAAAAGGAGTTACCAGTGGTCAAAGAAGTACTTATAAAGATAGATCATAGGAGAAGAAACCCTTTTCCATTGATGTCAAAGGGGGAGAGAAACTTCATAAAAGGAAAAACTTCATAAAGGGAAAACATCATCACAGGGGGAGTTTTTATAAGAAGTTAGTGTGTTGACCTCAATGACAAAGGGGGAGATTGTTGGAAAGATTGTCATTGATGTGAATAGTCGAAGTGATGATCTGTTGTTAAATGACAGATGAAATTATCATTGATGTCAACAGTATATCAGTCAGCAGAAGATGTCAAACAGTGTGCATAGATCGAAAGAGAGAACAAGAGAAGCGAATACTCGAATAATCAAAGCTCAGAAGGAATAACACATTGCACATAGAGGAAATATATGTTTATTGTTCATCATGATAGAATCAAAAATGTTCCTATGAACGGAAGAAGAACATCGCAGAATGGAGTTGACCATTGCACAAGAAAAGGCTGAAAAGTTGAACAATGCGCAGAAAAGGCGAAAAGCTTCAGCAATCGTTCGATCAAGAAATTAATGATGTTGATTATCTCAAGTAAATGGGATTTATCCCACATTGGAAGCACGAATAAATGCATATAGGTTTATATGCATGGCTCTCTCCATTGGTTATCGACGCGTAGTGCAAAGGTATGGTGGGGGCTCTAGGTGTTTGGACTCCACGAGAAGCTCACCAGCATGGAGCCCGGGACGACCTATCAGGCCCCCTACCTTTGGGAAAAGTTACAATAACCTTTGATCTTAATGACGAATGAACTCGACCATTATATCATACAAAGATATCCCAGTCTTCGGTTGAGAGGAGAACACGTGGCGCTAGATTAACGAATTTGGGGATTCATTGTTTAGAGATACAACAACGAGTTGTTCGAAATCGTGAAACGCAAAACTGCGAAGAACCCAAGAGATGAGCCTTTGGTCATAAATCGAGGTCACATGTGAAACGCGCCTTGGAAGATGAGTCAACACCCTTAGCTTGAATTTCAAAGATCGGATATTGACCACAACAACAACGACGAGATTTGTTTCAAAACCCCAAAAGCTGAAACTCTGAAGTCAAGGAGGAAAGACGACACATCGACAAACCTTGTCAGCGAAATGCATCAACAAGGATATATGGAAGACCACGTCAACATGTACACATGCAATAACCACAAAATGACAAGTTTCAAAAGAGGAAATTGGCTTGTGACCATGTCAACAAGTGACATAAGCGAAGTTATGTCATTTCGGGAAATTCCACCACTAGAAAATACTCCATAGTCCGGAAGTCCCGAAGGTCGAACCTCCAAAATAAAGGAAGCAAGACACGTCAATAGACCACATAATCCTAAGTGACTTCACTCTGATATGTCACTCCGGGAGTTTCTACTTTGGGAGTTTTGCATGGTAAGTAAACACTCTAATATCTCGAAGTACCAAACGCCGAAATAGCAAAGGGGACACACCTCAGTTGATTTACAGCATCAGAAGATTTGATATCTTGGATGTCATGAAGACCCGATGTACAAAGCGCCAAAATTTCGTCGGCCATCCAACTCAACGCCTGATCAATTCCTGGTCGTCATATTAAGGAAAGAAAGGATCAATTTAAGGTTTAAAGTACATCATTGATCTGTCTCTGCTAAATAGACATGAACCGTTTGATCACATCGACGATATTGTAATCGGGAGTTTTGAAAGGTTGGAAGTAACAAAGTCCCGAAGGACAAAAACATCAAAACTCCGTCAGTCGTTCATCTCATCAGAATATCGTATTGTGACCATTGATTTGGTAAAGCACCCAAGCACTCGTTCAAGCTTAGGATTCGGTCACTGTCATTGGTCATATGCTATAATAATTTTAAAAGGAAATTATAACATGTCGTTGTATTTGGTAAAGCCCATGGTTATGTAACACATGGTCATATGTGATGGTTTGAAGGAAGCGCCTCCACAAAATCTGGTCTGTGAGAATATAACAAAGATTTAGGATCTCATTTAAAGGATTAAATTAATCCCTAATTGTGATCAATTTATGGAAAATCTTCACCATAAAATAAATAAACAGTAATTAAGATTGATTAATCAAAGAGATGTGATGGTTGAAGCATGAACCGATACACAGTCATGATTAAAAGAGAATATATCATGAAAATATGAATAAAGAATAAAAAAGGAAAAATGATATTAATTAAAGTTTAATTTATCGTTTTAAATGAAAAGGTACAATGGTTCAAATAAAGGGACACGATGTTTTAAATCTCACACCTATTTGAAGATTATATAAATGAGAAAAAGTGGTGAGAAGAAGTGTCTCTGGAGTCTGAATCAGAAGATATATTAATCAGAGAAGTAGAGAAAGATGTAGTGAATAAAGTGTGTCTGCAGACAGGTAAAGAATATCAAAAGCCAAAGAAGATTCCCAGAAGATATCAGAGGAAAGATGTGAAATACAGAGAAGATGAAATGGGTGTCTTATGATATACCTTGGATCATAAGATTGAGTTGATTCTATAATGGATCAATTCTACTGGAGTTGAATAAAATCTATTTGGATAGAGTGGGTTCTATCAACAAGTTGGGACTTGCAGCAAGATGGGTCTTGCGACAAGATGGGTCTTGGCTGAGAGTTGGTGTTCTCTAAGGAGTTGGTGCTTCTCATTTCAGTTGGTGCTTCTCATTTAGTTGGTGCTAAAAGAAAATTCTCTTTCAAATATATTTAATTTAGAATGTTCATATCAGTTATACAAAAACTTATACAAACATATGGTGTCTTTGTGTTCAATGTGATTATGATTTGATTGTTTACTAATCTGTTCAATTATGTTTTAAATGGTAACTTGAAAGAAGAAAAAGTTTAAAATAGTCCACACATTAATTCACCCCCCCCCCTCTTAGTGTGGGCCATGTGTTCTTCAGAATGTCCCTTCCAACTCCCATTAAGAAAACAAATAATATCAACACACAAATCTTCAGGCAGGCCTTTCAACCAACCAAAGCATCAAATACAGGGAGAAGACCAATCACAAGATACTCAATTTTTTTATTTTTTTTTGTGTCTGAGTTTTTGTTGGCTAACAAAGTTGTTTTTCTCTCAAAGATGACGTCACATAAAACCATTCCCTCATCTTTCAATTGGGCCTGAATGGCATCTATAAGTTGTCTCACATGTCCATGACCAGGAACATTACAACAAAGGAACCTTAAATCCCAACTCTTCGATGATAGAGAGAAATGGGAATAAGTATTTAAAATCAATGTCGAAGGATGATAATAATATTCCTATAGATTTTGGTTTAATTCATTTTAATGGAATATGCCCTCGATATTTTCTCTTATTAATGCCAATATTTTCAAATATGTGTGCTGAATAGTCAATAATAACATGAGTTAACATTCCCATATGCAAGCAGATTCTCAAATATGACAGCCTACAACATATGCACAATATTAAAGAGGGACATGACGTCAAGACATCTGTGGATGACACGTTTGTGGGTGGAAGCATATTAGTACAATATTGAACTGTTACTACAATGATGCCTTTAAAAAACTAAAATAGCCAACACTTTTTGCAAATTCAAAATGGATGCAAAAACAATTATCAGATCCCATAATATTCGCCTATTTATGCATTTAAATGGGAGATGTCCTCGATATTTCCTCTTATTAAAGACAATATTTTCGAACCTATCTAGTGGGTTGTCACTATTAAAGCATAATTAATGTGCATTGGGAAGTGCAGAAGGTGGAGGGGAGAGAAAAATGTTTTTAAACTTTTTCTGAACCCAGGAGTGCGTGAACCCATGAAACTTTGAAGACTTGACTAAGTATGGAAAGGAAGGTCGGATAAACAGAGTCATCGTAGGTAGAATCAGGATTGCGATTTCAAGGATTCTGGGGTTGAATTTTAGAGCATGAAAGTTTTGGGTGCAAGATGTATACCCCGAACACAGGTTACCAGAGTTTGATAGCACCTATCCGCGAACCTGTGTTCATAAAATTGGATAAGTATGCAAACAAATGATGGTCGATCAGACTCGTGATGTGAAGATATAGATGGAGATGATGATTTTTTATCTCCCAACACCAGGAAACTACGAGAACAAAAATGTGACAAAGTATAGAACCAGAAACGCATAATAGAGGGTAAGAACAAAAGGGAAAAATGGGCAAGTTTAGAATAAATTTGCTAAGTATGAAAACAAACGGCAGTGCGTCAGAATTGCTATGTGAAAATATAGATGGATATGACAAATTTTCAATTGGCCGCCCCGGGAACCCGCGACCACATAAACGTGACAAAGTATAGAACCAAAAACGCATAACAGAGGGGAAGAACAAAAGGGGAAAACAGGCAAGTTTACAAGAGGAAAAAGAAAGGGAGAGAAGAAATTTATCGCTCACACAACAACACTTAGTCTCATAACTATGAAGCCATAGAAAGACATTAACTATGGGAAAAACATCATCAACTATGAAATATAGTTGGAGCTCGACAAACTCTGGTTCAAGTGAAAATAGATGTTGTTTACATCCATTGCAAAATTTTGCATATTATTTTATCTTAATAGTATTTTTTGGGGAGCCAACTGTAAAACCATGGAACAACAGATCCAATTGTACATACGGGACCCCAATATTGCAAAGTTGAAGCAAACAAGAGAAAACAACAAATAACAACCCAGGTAAGAAGCACCAAAAGGCCCAATTGTAGTTGCAAGACCTCAAACCAACAAATTTGAATCAAACAACAATAACCAGCATCCAACAAACCAAGAAGTAAGAACCAACCAGCTGACCAGGAATGTTGGTGAAGAACGATATTGGCCAAATTCACTGCACACAAGATTGTATCAAAAAATT
Organism: Picea sitchensis; assembly: GCA_010110895.2. Taxonomy (NCBI): domain Eukaryota; kingdom Viridiplantae; phylum Streptophyta; class Pinopsida; order Pinales; family Pinaceae; genus Picea; species Picea sitchensis. Next base: position 33,438 of record SNQJ01S0073610.1, read on the forward strand.
CGGAAGAAAATGTATTGTAACACATCTCTTAACCAAACATTTCAGGCTGTGAGACCTGTCAGGTAAACATTCAAATCTGCCAGGATTGTCCACAGGCCTTCCACTATGCAAGCAATTAAGAAAGGTGTGGTTTTCACGATTGGTATTTTTCAATAATGGGAGCGATCAAAATCCTCTTTCAGTCCATCTTTGTATGTGATTACTATGACCAGAGAAGCAGGAATGTAATGTTGTCTTCGTCTTGTTCCTGATTGCCAATGTTCGACACATAACCTACCTCCATCACAACCACAGTGACACATAGGAAAATAAAATTGTATTTTCTCCCCACATACAAAGATGTTTTGCAAGAGCATTTCGACTCAGACACCCCTAGTAGTCAAATTTCCCACCTACAAACTGTAAATAGCAAACAAATGTAAACATGACACCCAAACCCGTCTGTCAATGGGGAACGACAGAAGGCCAATGTTCGAAACAAAACCTACCTCCATCACATCCACAGTGATGCATAGGAAAAGGAAATTGTATTTTCTCCTCACATACAAAGATGTTCTGCAAGAGGATTTCGACCCTGGCATCCCAAGTAGTCAAATTTCCCACCTACACACTGCAAATAGCAAGAAAAGATAAACATGACACCCAAACCCACCCGTCAATGGGGAACGACAAAAGGGAAGTTCCAATCACAATTACAGAATCCCAAGCATGCAAACTGCAAGAAGACCAACAGACAAACAAGAACAACAACAAGAAGAAAATAAGAAATCAGTGAACAAGCAAGAACCAAGCATGAACTAGTGAACCAACAATGTCGCCAAAGAACAATATTGGCCATATTCACTGCACAGAACATTACATATAAAAAAAAGAAACAGAAGAAAATGTATTGTAACATGCATGTTAAGTAAACATTTAAGGCTATGAGGCCTGTTAGGTAAACATTTAAGTCTGTCAGAGCTACTTTGTAAACATTTAAAAAAGAATGTAGTGTGGCAAGTCTCTTACATACAAAAAAACATTTATTATATTATTTTATAACAATAAACAAAAATTAGTAACAATAGTTCGAACAATAGATGCTATGTAAAAAAAAACATTATTCAAAGGACAAACTAATATGAAGTCAACTAATAAAAAACTAACTCTCTATATTCAAAACTTTGGATATCCAAACATTTCAAGGAAAAAATAAAAACTTAGAAAGACCGTATTTGCACCTTTTGGAAAAATTACTAGTTTAAAAATCATACAATGATAAAATGTTGACTGTAATAAATGTCATTTTCCTTAAAACACAAAATTCACATCACAATATACTTGTAAATATAATATGTCCAATGAATGTGTAAGACATCACACACTTCAATTTGTATTAATGACATTGAAGCAAAAGCCACCCAATATTCCAATTGTAAATATTAATGTTTAACAACAAATGCTTTCATATGAAGCATGACCATAAGAGGGAAAAAGGTGCCCCTAGATACTAATAGAAATAAAGACAAACATCAAGTATACGGTGGCAAAGTTAAGGAAGAAAGACATCCATATAGGTATAAAATACATATTTATATTGTTGACCATAAATAAATGAACTAAATTGTTTTTTTTAATGAAATTAATCACATCCTTCAATGTCATTTGTCTACATTTTTATTAAATATTTTTTTTAAAGAAAGTTTTGTAGGGAAATTCTTGGACAGTTCTTCGCATTTGCAAATGGTATCTAGTGTAAACTCATCAAAGTTGATTACAATTTCTAACCTAGTAGGAACATCGAGTGATACATACAAGAACAAAAAAAAAACTAGGGAATTAACCTTGAGACCCCATAAATGAAGCTCATATTACTCAACCATTTAAACTAGACCACACAACTATAAAAAAATAATATTAATTATTTAATAACTTTCTCTCTCTATATAAACTCAATATATTAAATAAAATAATAAAAAATATTAATATACAAAATAATAAATCAAAAATTTGAGTTGTAATTTTATAAATTAATAAACATGTTAAAAAATATCAAATAAAATAAAGAATCTCACTATTAAATTATACAATACAAAATACAAAGTATTAAAAATTAAGATGTTGATTTGTACTACATGAAATAAAAAGTAAAGTATATGCACGATAATAGTTTTACACATATCTCAATACATATAATATGTGATGAGATATATATCGTCTATGTCAAGTGATACAATGTATATTGATGAGTGTTTAAATTGGCATACTTTCAACACCCATCTACTACCATTTTCCATTGATTACTTCATTTTTTATACTTTCCTTATCCAATTTTGTCTCACTTTCCATCAAGGTATGAATCTTTCCCCATATGCCATTTGTATGCTATTCTTACATATTTATTAAGGAACTTGTTCCTTTCGTGCACTAACAGTGTTATACAGGAGCAATTATAGTGGCTTCCTTATAGTAGTTGCAACTCCTTACAATGTCTACAATTCATTTTTGTTGTTGCGACTCCGAGCACAAACAACTACCGCAACTCTAATTGCACTCTCTGTTGTTGCAACTTCAAGTACAAAGTCCGCCAATATAGTAGTCAACATTACAACTGGAAGTCAAGGAACGTTCAGCACATAGGAAGGTGATAGGAGGCAACTAGACAACCAAAAGAGAAGTTAGTTTGTTTACCAATTCTCGCTCAATCCAAGTCAACACATGTCCGATATTACTAAAATTTGGAAATATCAATGTAAATGAGTGAAAAACATAATTATCATGGATGACTATTCATCCCTTTGTGTTATTTTAGACACCAATTGTACTATATAAGAACCCCAACTTCCCTATAGCTTGGGGGGAATTATTCTAGCGATAATATTCAACTATTATTGTAATTTTCATACTTTTGAAATATAATTCTTTTTCTTCTCTTGTTCATGTGATGGTGTGTTGATTACTCGTGCTATTTTGATTTCGTAACCCAGTTCCTTGTCTAAGGTGGTAGGGTCCCCTCTTTAGTCAGGTATTTCCTATGACATTAGGAGTAGGATTTAACATTTCAATTATGTTTATTTAATTTTGTAATTGTTTCATTTCTTAAACTGCTGCAATTTTAGATTTCATAAAATAGTTAATTGCAATTCAAGTGTGGTTAATGTTTAGTTTCCTTATATCGTGAGTCTCGTAATATTAAGCTACAACTTGATGTTTATTCGATTTCTATAAGTTTGTAATCACAGACGTTGTTGCAACTCCTGTCTCTACAACTCACATTTTTGTAGCTTTTCTGTTGAAGCTTTGTTGTTGCAACTCCCATTGCTGCAACTTGCATCATTGTAACTTTTGTGTTGCAACTCAGTTGTTGCAAATCCACTTGCAAATTTACTCCATTATGTTTTCTCTTAGATTTGTGACACCTTTATTCCTCAACAAATTGGGATTGATATTATTAGTTATGTAAATTAACATTCAAAATACAAACATATAACTGTTACAACAAGATCATCATTTTACTTGAGCAAGTCACCATCAGATGTTAGCACAACTTTACTTTCCACAAGTGTCATTTACTTTGCGCAAGCATGACTTAATTTCTTCCATTGTGATTTATTTTCTGCAAGTGTGATTTAATTTCTTCCAGTTTGATTTATTTTTCGCAAGTGTGGTTTACCTTATGCAGTTGTGATTCATTTTCCGCAAGTGTGATTTTCTTTTCCTGCAAGTGGGATATTTACATTCTTGCAATTTGAAAAGTAGTATATATTGGTGATTTAATTAAGTATGTTGAATTATCGACCTATGAAATTTGAACTACTACAATTCAATATTACAACTCTACACTTGCATATATGGTGCACAACAGTTTGTAAGTAAGATACGACCCCAAATTGATAATTGATTGCAATATTATGTAGTTTCTCACTAAGTTAATTAGAAAGTAATTGAAAAGTATGCCATATATCTCACTAATTATTATACTTATTGAAATATATAAAAAATAACATGGTGTATATATTTCACCAAAATAGAATATTGAAATGTTAAATTATACTATCCAACAAAAAAAAAACTTAATTAAAAATAAAAATATTGAATTGTATTACACAAAATAAAGAAGAGTTGTATAATTGTAGTATACAAAAAGTATGTGCAATAACTTTGTCCTTATACTAATCTAATAAAGT
>SNQJ01S0073611.1:2080-18921 GCA_010110895.2 Picea sitchensis
TAATAGTATTTATTTCTCTTTATTTACGATATACATTTCAAAAAAAAATATAATAAATGAATACTATATAGAAATAAATATTAATAAATTATAAATTTAGGAAATTAATAAAGTTTAATTGATAAATTAAGTAAAAATAATTACGTTATTAAACTAATTAAGTTAAGTTAGGATTAAGTTAATTAACTAATTAACTAAGTTAAGTTAAGTTATTTAGCTTAATAAAATATTAGTTAGGGCTAAGTATAAATTTTATGAGGTGCACGAGGATTGAACCCCGAACCTCCCCACCGTGAAAGTCTTCACGAAATCCGCCCTACCAACGCGCCATGCGTTGTTTCTTTTACAAATAAGTTTATTTATACATACTTTAACTATAATACCCAAGACCACCCACCAAGTAAAGCGCCTTAAGAAGAACACTAGTGCCGAAAGGTACATAGCACTTACGAATGCAGAAACGCGGCTGGCAGACGGGGATAATTATCCCGCGGATTTATCTTATTTAATTATTAAACATAGTAATTATATAACCTTAAAACATTTTTATGTGATTAGGTAAATATTAAAAAGTAAACGTGTGAACAGATGTTGTGATAAATGCAAGAAAGTTATGAATGATACATCGGACCCATTGATATTGGAGGATGACTATAAGAATATGCAGCATCTTACAGCACATAACCATCAGATAATGGTTTAGGTTGAGTGAATTACAAGATCATTTATTGTTCCCATTGTAGGTAGGTGTATACCTCTCAGAAACAAATTAATAAACATAAGGAAGGAAGTTATTTTTTAGTCAAATTGGAAGAGTAAACAAAAAAGGGCTCCGGTGCTTTAAGCGAGGCAGTGACATATGCACTAGGGCGTGAAAGCATGGGAAGCACAAAGACTAGCATTAGCTAGAGGCGGAAAACCAATAGTTTTTAGGTAGAGAGTGAAGAAACAAGCTTAGATTGTTAAAACCTAACCCTACTTAGAGCCAATCCCACGATGGAGTAGCGATGCATTTCTGAGACAAGTGCAAAAACTTAAGCCCAACCCTGTTTCTAAGTTTGTAGCACCAATTTAAAACATCCTAGAACTCACCGTAACAACTTTGGTTGATGCAATTCAAAGCACACATGATGGTCAGTACTCGAGGAAGATGCAGTGAGCGTCGTCGCCAAGTACCGCCGAGCCACCACCACCATCGCCGAACTAGCCCTCATACTGCGCTTCGTTGGAAGCCATCAGCGAGACTTTAAAGGGAAGACAACGGCGGGGCTGAAGTGGAATTGCAAGTGGGTATCGAAGCGTCGAGGATTGAGAGGGGGGACCTCCACACGAAGACATCATGTGAGAATTGCAAAAGATCAAAATTCGAGGAGTTTGCGAGGTCAGCGCCGGTGGCGGAAGCATGGTTGGAAGGCATGACGGTGTTTTGCCTTAGGGACTATGCGTCCAATTCAAAGGTGAAGATCACCATTTTGAAGTTAAGAGACAGTGCCTTGGCGGGTAGGGTAACACAGAAGAACGCACCTTACGAGACATACGGTATCTTAGGGAACTTTTGAGGAAAGGTTCGGAGGGAAATATCTACCGGCGGTACTACGAGGAGCAACGAGTTGGGGCATTTCATGCCTTATCTGAGGAAACAAAGCGGTAGAAGAATAGAGATCAGGTTTATGGGCGGGTCAAATATGTGTCGTATATGGATAGTGACCAATGACAGGCAGAGCCCTTCATCTATGGATTGAACCCGGGGATAAGAGCTATGGTGAGGATATGGAAACCGTCTTGATGCTTGAGAGGGTGGTGAAGTGCGTTACGTGGAAGAACATATGAACTGGGGTGCAAGGTCGACATTCCCACATCGCCCAGGATTCGTAGGAAATGCCCCGAGGACATTTCCTGGGGGAGGGGCTCAAGGCCACCGTCGTATGGTAATAGATTAGCGCCAAGGACAGTAGCTGCAAGAGTTTCCGGCAGCGGTCGACATCGTTCCAGCATGCTGGTCGCGGAGCGGGACCACGACCTTATCGGGGAATAGTGAACAGGGGCAGGGTTCGGGGAAGGAATTTCGTTTAGGAATCGATCACATACTTGATTACGCAGTTCAATCTCGTATTGCCTGTTGGAATGCGAAGGACCCCATTACGAGCAGGACTATCCAGAGTTACAATCAAGTTAAGTCCACGAAGAAGAAGAGTGCAATGGGGAAAGAAAGAAAGAGTAACCACCATATTCCGCATGGCCGGTTAATAACCGCCAAGCGAACATCAATCGGTGGGTGGAGTCATCAGATAAGCTAAATCATATCAATGTTAAGATTTTGTTTGATTACGGTGGGGAGCGGATAGTTTCATTTCACCATGCATTAGAAAGAAAGAATTGAGTTTGTGACCTCACAGTACGATGACTTTAAACAAGTCGAGATGGCTTGGGAAAAACAAGCGATGGGACCTAGGTAATGCGATAATTTCATAGTAGACCTAGGAGTGTGTAGTACCAGGTTGGAGGTATACGTCAGTGCTCTTGGGACATATGACTTAATGTTGGAATGGATTGGTTAGCGACCTTCGGCTTTGGTAGGTGTTTAGCAAAGAGGGTGTTTTATTGTCGATGATGAAGGAAGACCAATAGAGATCCGGGTATACAGAGAAAATTAATGGATTGCGCTTTATATCCACTATGAAGGTCTCAAGCATCGCTTGAGACGGGTTAATGGAAAGCTTTATGTAGTAGAGGCAGTGAAATACAAGAAGGGACCCTCATTAGATGTTATCGGTCTTGTGAATTTCAAGATGTTTTTTCCCGAATGAGTTACGGGGGTTACCTCGGAAGGGAGCTTGATTTCACTATTGAGGCTAAAACTGGTGTAGAACCAATATCCAAGATTCCGTATCGGATGAAAGTGCCCGGAACTGTGAATTGCAAATCACGGTAGATTTATTGGAATTAGGGCTAATAAGGCCCTGATGTGTCATACAGAGGCACGGTAATTTTAAGTAAATAAGAAGGATGGATCCTTACAGTGTGTGTATAGACTACGAGGGGACTTGAACCCGTGCTAAATTGAAGAACAAGTACCGATGCATGAATTGATGATCTTTTGATCGGATAGAAAGGAGCATTCTCAAAAATCGATTTGCGTCGGTATCATAAACTAAGGATTAGGAAAGGTGATATCCCAAAAGGCGCCTTCGAACTCGGTTTGGACATTCTGAGTTTGTTGTAGTACCTTCCCGGATTGACCAATGCACCGATGGTATTCATGAGCCTCATGAGCAGTATTCGAGGAAATAACGGAGCCGTTTGTACAAGTCTTTTTAAGCCGAAATCCTCATCTATTCCAGAATGAAAGAGAACATAGGAACACTAGGAATAGTGTTGTCACGCCTAAGAGAGAACAAATTTAATGCTGGAAGGCGTGAAGTGTTCCTTTTTCTGAAAGATCCACTATTTAGGTCATATCATTTACGGCGAAGGAATCTGTGTGGACCCAGAAAAGGTAAAAGGCCATTATGGAGTGGCGATGCCGAGAAAATGCACATGATGTGAGAAACTTCATGGGGCTAAGCGGGTTATTACGAGGAGAGATTTGTAGAAGGATTCTCAAAATAAGCCCGAGCCCGCAACCACTTTGCCAGAAGCGCCAAGGGGTTGGGTATGAATGGGCGAAGAGTAGTTGAGAGTTCATTGAGCTTAAGAGGTTACTAACTAGTGCACCAATTCCTACGAGTGCGGATATGGAAAAGGACTTCAAAATATGCACGGATGCCTCGAAGAAAACGTTGGGAGCCATGCTAATGTAGAATGGAGGAGTGATATCCTATGCGTCAAGAAAGTTGAAGAAACTACGAAGAGTCACTCACCCAGCGACTCATGATTTAGAGTTGGCGGTAGCGTAATCTTGGCTCTGAAACACAGGCACTATCTTGTTGGGTGAAACTTTGAGCTCAAAGCGAGACCATCAAAGTTTAAAACATCTCTTCACTCAAAGAGATCGAGATACCCGGGCAAAGGCGATGGAGTGAGTTTATGAGTAGTACGATTTTGGTATACTCGTACATCAAAGGGAAAGAGGAAAATGTAATTATGAATGCCTTGAGTAGAGACCACGAATATTCTCGCAGGTACCCTTAAAGGTCATCGAGAGCGTGTATTTGGAACAACTCCAAAGAGCGGTTGAAATTTAAGGTTACTTACAAACCTCGAGTGGGAAGCAGTTAGATCCAAAATGCGAAGGGTATAGTTTGGAAATCGGCGGATTGTTAAGATATCGAGAGGATGTACATTCACGAATAGAGTTATTGAAGCATCATGCTTGAAGGAAACACATGCGATCACTTTATTGTCGATCTACAGTGTGAAAAGATGTATGCAGATATAAAGAAGCTCTTCTTTGGGTAGGCGTAAAATGTGATGTCGGGTCAATTTAGGTGTAAATGCAAATTATTGACGGTGAAAATTAGACCACCATCACCGGCCGGGCCTCCTACAACCCCTTGATGTTCCTATGTCCAAGTGGGAAGTCATCTCTATGGATTTTTGTGGGGTTACCACCATCCCATAGACACAATGCCATTCTTGTGATAGTGGATAAATTAACCAAAAGTGCTCATTTTATCCCATTTAGAGACGCCTTGATGTCGCGATGTATGTGTGTTTTTAAGTGAGTTTATCCGTTTGCATGGGATACTAAGAAGATCATTTCAGACAGGGACTCCAAGTTCACTTCTATATTTTGGACAAGTTCACGGTCGTTGGGGACAGAGTATGATAAGTTGTGCTTAAGTTCATCCTGAAACATATGGGCAGAATGAGAGAGTAAAATCAAGTCATGGAAGACATGCTTCGGGGATGTATGTGATGGATAATCGGACCAGTGGGAGAAGCACCTACCTTTGTTAGAGTTTGCCCTACAATAACAATTATCATGGTTCCATTTGGGTGCCGCCCTCACGAGAGCTTTATGCGAGGCCATTGAGAACACCTTTGAGTTGGGATAGACTAGAAGACCGGTGGCAGGTTGGTGAGTGATTGATAGGAACAAGTGGTCCAGTTAAGCCGAGATTAAAATACCGGGATAGGCAAAGCTATCTGAGATGCACCACAAGGACTGACGAAGTTGAGAGTGGGAGACCAAGTTTTCACATTCGTGTCCGAGGCCTAATAGAGTACCATACAGTTCGGGAAAGGGACAAAGTTGTCACCTCGGTTTATAGGACCATTCGGATCAGAAAATTGGACCGTTGCCTATCGTCTTGTACTTTTGCCACCCACTTGCATAAAACTCACAATGTATTTCATGTATCGTTTTACGTCATTATGTTGCCGACGAATCGCATAGACTAGAGGTGGAAGTAATTGCGGGTGTGGGACGTGGGAACCCTCACGGGAGAACAGGTGCAGCATGGACCGTGAAGTCTGACGACTGGGAACAGATCTAGTAGACCAAGTTGGGTCGATTAGGACAAATGTAGTCCGGGATACGCTGCCGGGAAGATGCGAGACACTACAGCCAGTTATCCCTCACTATTTTGACCCATGAGAACATGTTTCACCGAAGGTGGGAGATGTCTTCTGCTTTGGCCAGGCGGCCGGGACTACCGAGGACTATATATGCCTTTTAGTCATAGTGAAACTATTAAGGGATATACTTAAACTTTAAAATTTATGAACTTTTATGAATGTTTAAATGTTATTTGATGATGATGTATATGATGCGATCTGCTGCATACATGTAAATTTTATGGTGTTTAAATGTTATTGATGATGATGTATGTCACGATCTATTATGTGGATGAAAACTTTGAGAATGTATAAATGTTATTGATGATGATGTATATCTTTGGAAACATTGTGAAAATGTGAATTGATTGAACGTTTAAAGTATTATTAAGGATGATGTTAGATATTATGCAATCTAATTTGAGTAAATGATAAACTTGTGAATGAGTGTTGAAATTGAATTATAAGATATTATGAGGTCTATTTCTAATTGAAAAACTTGATGTTAACTTATCGGTACAAAGATACCAAAGTGAGAGTAAAATGATGTTAGTATGCAATTACATGATGACAATGCATATAAATGTATGAGTTTGTGTTCAAGACTGTCTAGGAGTTATGGGCTATGAAATAGCCAAGGAATATGATGATGAAAGTGTATATCGGGGACACTTGTGAGAAACATTATGGGTATGAATATTGTATTTGGAAATTTATATTGGTTTTAGATGCATTGCTATGATATGTGGATCGTGCATGATTTCAGGTAACGAAACTACCAAAAACCAAATAAACGATGAAAAACCTCCAACCTTTCTGATTAATCCCTTTGTAAATTCCATTGTAGGGTGTTGACTGATTGCAGTGGGGAGGGGTGGAGGCATTTCCCTGCGTGTATCCTCCATTATAGGGTGGACCATGCATTGAGGTGGACCCTAGATCTGATTAGGAGGTGGAGGCATTTCCCACAAGTGTATCCTCTGAGAGCACAGGGAGTCCTAGGAGGGCAGAAGCTTATTTAGTTCAAGCTCCCAGTGCAGTGAGTGAAATTTGTCGGAGTTACACACTAGGAATCTTTGTCCAAGATAGCGACACTTCATACAGGGTTCTATTTGGAGTTAGGTCGGTATAGATGACGCTCCAAGATAGTCTACTTGAGAGGACGGATAGGAATGGAGTTGGTAGAGTTAGGGAGGAAGGATGAGTAGAATAGTTGAGACTATATGGGAATTTATGCAGTGGTGGGATTTGATGAAGAAAAATGTATATATGAAAATTCATTATTATGTAGCAGCCTGAGTGTTGTTTAAAATGAATTATTGAATCGGACAATTGTGATTAACGAATTCTCACACAATTAGTGGTATTTGTCTTTTATAAAGACTAGTCTTCTTTGACTAGATTGGATACATACATAAAATACTAAGGATAATGATTTTGATTATTAGTACATGTACGAAAATTGTATGTACTAACTTCTACATACATTTCTTGTACATATACACTAGTATGTATGAGTTTCTTGTTCTTGTACCATAAGATACCTTAACTTGGGGCCGAAGTTTCACGAAGAATTGGGTGTATGTAATTGACTTACTTATTAATATGAATAATTTCATAAATAATCCTAAATCTGACCCTAAATTATAATTCATTATTATAACCTTAATTAATTATATGTTATTAATTAATTATTTTTGACTATGATTAGCTTAAGTATGATTAACTCTTTAGTTAAAGGTTATTATTATTTGATTATTAATTAATTAATTGTTTAATTAAGTGTAAACAAGGAAAATAAAAATATAAGGTTAAATGGGGTTCCGTATCCCAAAGGGGGATAACGAAACCAATACGTAAAAGGGAAACATTGAAAGAAGGATAAGACAACTAATAAGGCAATTAATGAATGGATAAGGCATTAATAAAGGGATAAGGAGTAATAGTGAGTTAGGTGGAAGTAAATGTGAGGGGCCGTGAAGGAGGAATAAGGAAGGTGGAGAAGGAGCATGAGGGGATATTGATTCATGCATTCAACGAGAGGGAGAGCTGGGAGTATTGGGAGGTTAGTTTCTGATGGGATTCTGATGCAAGAGTGGGAGGTTTAGGCTCCCGAGGAGGGCTAGGGCGTCCATTGATGTCCTAGGGATAAGCGTTACTATTCGGTAGGGTGGCTGGTTTTGGGGTGTCCCTAAGGCTTGAGTTCAAGCCGAAGAGTATAGCTGACTAGGATAGCATCAGAGTGGTATGTAAATTCAAAGTCATGAATGGTTTTGCCGAATACAGCGTTAAGTGGTAAATTCAAAGTCATGAATGGTTTACTTAGATTATTACTTACTGCCGAATACAGCGTAAGTGTTGAGATAAATTGTAAATTATGAAAAGTTTACTTCTTGTAGAGCTCATAGAAATTAGAAATTAAGTAATTAGTTAGAAATTGAACGTTAATTCAAAATTGGGTTACTACAATTAACATATCCAAGTATCCTTGCTTCATGGAAACCCTAATCTGTTGAGCCAACCATTGGAGAAGATAGAACGTAGAAACAAACCATGCGACTGCAATGGAAGATGAACTGATGGTTGCAATGTCTCTCTCTACCAAAGACTGTTGGCATTCCTCTCTTTTCAATACCATTTCAATTCCTCTATGAATTAAGTGATCAATATAATACCATTGGAATTACTCAACATTCCCAAGACCGTTGGCATTCTTGGATTGTTGGCATATTTGGAAGAGAGTTGGCCTCGACATATTCCCAAGGCCATTGGATTTCTTGGGACATTGACATTCTTGGATTGTTGGCATATTTTAAAGAGAGTTGGCCTTGGATTATTTCCAAGACCATTGGAATAATATTTCAAGATGGTTGGGCAAACAAGACATTTGGGATTCCAATCAAGCTCCAGATCATTTGTTTAGATGATGAAGTTGTTTATTGGGAATTCGCCATGGCACGCCGATGATAATCACTTATTTCCATTATTCAATGAACATGAAAATCTTTTAGAAGCAAGAGTTGTATATGCTATATAAATTGGGAAGTCATGAGGCTTTGGATTTGTTACATACTCATAAGAGAGTGAAGTTAATGATGCCATTGCTTCCCTTGATGGAAATGATATGGATGGGAGGCCCTTGAGAGTGAATATTTCTCTCATGGTTCGTGAGAGATCTGATATTCATTGTGTGCATTGTGGAAAGAATGGACATGGATCAAAGACATGTACAATCTTGTGGAATAAGATCAAAGAACAACAAAAAGAAAGGAAGATAAAAGTAAAACCCTTGAACCCGCTCAATTTGTTATTGCTCATTGTAGTACTAACATAAATGAAGAATTGTTCAAAACTTCATTTACTTAGAGAGATGCTTGGTTTCTTGATACTAGCGCAACTTGACACATGAATTTTCAGAGAGACTTATTTGAAGAATTGAATGAAAATGTAGATGGTGTAGCAAGCTTTCCACATGGATCCAATGTCAAGCCTATGTGAGTTGGAACCATCAAGCTCAAGTTGCCTAGATTCCTAGATTTCCTTTTGCATAATTTTCTCTATCTTTTTGAGTTGCAGAGGAGCTTGTTGTCTCTTGTGCACATTTGACAACAAGGTCATTCCATTCACATGTTTGATGGAAAATTTGAAATTAGAAGGTCTTTCGACAACATGATCATCATGACAGGATGGGAGGATGACAAATTGTTGAAGCTAAAAGGGAAAATTGCAAAAGCATATAGTTTTTTATACCTTTCTCATCATGTTGAAGGTACATAGTCTTCTAGTCTTCTGTGGAATGTTAGATTTGGGCACATCAACTATGATAGTCTTTGTATGCAAAAGAAAAATGGTGTTTATAGTATACCTACCATTCCAAGGAATTTGTAGCAATATGAAGCTTGTATCCTTGGTAAACATAGTAAGCAACCTTTTCATGATTCCACTTTGAGAGCATGTAGAAATCTAGAGTTCACATACTTTGATTTGTGTGGCCTCATGCTTGTTCCATATGCATTTGGCTATATATATATATATATATATCACAACTTTTATTGATGACTACACCATGATGTGTTGGGTTTATTTTTTGAAACAAAAATCTCAAGCATTTGAAACTTTTAAAAAATTTCATCTATGGATTGAAAATTAAGCTCAATCTTGTATTGGCACTCTTCATATTGATAATGGAGGGGAATACACTTCAAACGAATTTGAAATATATCTTCACCAAAATGGGATCAAGCATTAGACCAATATTCTATACAATCATTAGTGGAGTGGTGTAGCATAAAGAATGAACATGACATTCTTGAATATGGTACGTTCAATGTTATTTTTCAAGAATGTGAAGTTGATGTTTTGGGCTGATGTAGTCTATGTGCAGTGTATGTGAGAAACAAGAGTTCATGTCATGCTCTTGGGAATAAGACTCCTTATGAAATGTGGTATGGCCACATTCCTTCAGTGAGGCATCTCGGGGTCTGATCTAGGTGGATATCGGTGGCCACCCACCTATTCCAACTGGCTCAAAAGAGTTTGTTGGAAATTTTGAGGGCCTAAACAAATATTTTTCATGATCAGGTACCTCAATGATAGCCAAGTACCAGAGGTAGTTCCAACTACTGCAAATTTATTGATCTCAACAAAATAGTGCCGAAAGGTAATCTCTCAAACTGTAAATTTTTCCCTCTTCATGGTCCAACTTGAAGGTGAATGAAAGGTCACTACAACTTCTAGAGACTTCACATAATATCTCTCTACACAACAAAAGCAAGTGGAAAAGGTTGTAGTGGAATATAGAGATACCTTGACTTCACCAACAAGGGTTCCTTTACACTATCAGGTCAAACATTCTATTGACTTTATACCTGGTGCACCCTTACCCAATGGTACAATATACAGATGCTCCCTTTTGGAGAATGAGGAAATAAAGCGTCAAATTCACAAGCTCATTTGCAAGGGCCACATTCGACAAAGCTCCTCGCATATTGGTATCCCAACTGTGTTGGTACATAAGAAATATGGGACATGGCGACTTTGTATTGATGATAGAGCCTTGAATAGATCATTGCCAAGAATCGATACCTGATCCCATGGATTGGAGATCTTCTTGATCAACTTAAGGGTTCCAATTTCTTTAGTAATATTGATCTAAAGTTCGTCTACCACCCAGTTCTGATAGAACAAATCAATGTATGGAAAATAACCTTCAAATCTAAAGAATAATTTTTTGAATGGTTGGTCATGCATTTTGGCTTAACTAATGCTCCAATGAAATTTATGACGATGATGGATGATATATTGTAGCCATTCAAAAAATATTTTGTGGTCATATATTTGGATGGCATCCTCATATTCAGCCGGACCTAGGTAGAACATATGTAGAACATCCAACAGGTCCTGAGCACCTTATGAAAACACAAGCTATATGCCAATCAAGAGAAACTCTCATTCAACATATAGCAAATTGAATACTTGGGATACATCGTGGATGAACATGGGGTACATGTGGACCCGAGCAAGATCCAATTCATTAACGACTGACCATCCCCAAAGACTATGACAAAGCTCCATAGCTTCTTGGTTCTTCCCAAATTCTATCATAGGTTTGTGTTGGGATTCTCTCATATCGCTTGGCCCTTAAGTCAAGTGACCAAGGGTGGAAATAGAGCCAAGTTTTCCTGGTTCGAGTCACAACAAAACACATTCAAGGATTTGAAACATTTCCTTTGCTCCAAACCATTCCTCATGCCACTAGATCTACAGTAATCATTTGAGACTGAGACAAATGCCTTTGACTATGCTATCGGTGCAATCCTCACTCAACAAGTAAATCTAGTGGAATATCATAGTGAAACACTATATGATGCTATTTGGAGATATCACACCTATGACAAAGAGATGTACTCCATTTTGTAGGCATGTTGATAGTGGACGCATTGTATTCTGGGAAATGAAACGACCATCACACTGATCACAGGCATCTACAATTCATGCAGACATAATGAAAGTTACATAATGATCGTCATCATAAGTGCTCCACATGCCTGCAACAATTCCACTTGAACATCAAGTACAAGAAGAGAAACACCCACTGTGTTGTTGACTCTCTTAGTAGACCCCCGATTGTGGTACTAACCACAGTTCTTCACTCCAGTGGGCATGAGACCTCCGAGTGGCCACAATTATATAAAAATGACTCTAAATTCACTGCTACCTATAAAAAATTGAGCGCAAGCAAACCAATTCTAGACTTTTATATCCAAGATGGATTTCTATTCCATTTGGGTCATATCCATGTTCCTTCAAGCGAGCGTGCGAATATGATTTGGGAAGCTCATTATAGTTAGTTGGCATAACACTTTTGCGTGGAAAAAAATAGTGGTAGTACTGTAATTATTTTTATTGGTTGAAGTTTCGATAAGATGTCAACATGTATACCAAATCATGCACTACTTGAGCCATTGCCAAACCCTCCATTAAGAAACATGGGCTATACACCGCTTTTCCTACTATCGATAGGCCTTGGGAGTCCATCTCCATGGATTATATGTTTGGTCTACCTTCAACCAAGCATGGTAATGACTGTGTCTTCATGGTCATTGATCGATTCTCTAATATGGAATTTTTGTCACCCTCCAAGAAGAGTATCACAATCGAGGTCACTGCAAAGCTCTTCTTCGAGTGTGTTTGGGTTCATTTTGGGATACTGCAGACTATTATTTTAGATCATGATAGTAGGTTCTTGAGTAAATTTTGGTATAGTCTATGTGTTGGGTAGGTGTTATATTCTTTGCATGCGTGTGTGTGTGTGGGGGGGGGGGGGGGGGGGGGGGGGGGTGGGGTGCGTCAGATTTGACGACTACATCTGACAATCCCACCCATTGTCACTCTTTGTGGGCATATGCACTGGGCGCTGCCCGAGGGGGGGTTCCTAGGAGGGGCCAGGATTTCCCCCCTGGTTACGCAAAGTCTTCGGCTCTGGGGCAACGTCTCAAAATTTTTGGGCGCTTTTTTTCTTTCTATTTTACTGTTTTTCTCTATTTTTAGCAGCTTTATAAATTAATCCCAAATTAAGGGATTATGGTTTTGGTAGCAACATAATACTTAAAATATTGTATATATTATATTGAGAATGGTGAAATTAATACAATGAAGAGTTGAGAGGTGCGACACCAAGGAAGGCTAGTTTTCTCTTGGTTAAGGGTTTCCAGTGTAAATCTATGTGTACTATGTGTATGAGCCATTGATTAATTTATGTTTTGCTTAAGAATCTATATGTATTGCTTTAATTCACATGTTTAAAACTTACATGTGGTATCATAGCATGTTTTTGGCTTTCGGGGGATGCCTTTGTTGGTAAGGGTTTAGATTGGTCTTGATAGTTCAAGTTTATCTTGGGTCTGTGATAAACTTGGGTTCAGTGGGAGATTTGCAGTGGTGATTTGTGTATTGAAAGGGAATGTCGAGAAGTTCTAGAATCAAGATTGAGAATCTCAACGATAAAAACTTTGAGCTATGGAAGCTCAATATGGAGGACCTTCTTGTAGAAAAAGAACAAGGGATTGTTTAGGATCCTAGTACACAACCTACTGGTACACAACCTATTGGTACACAACCTATTGGTACACAACCTACTGATACACAATCTACTGGTACACAATCTAGTAGCACTCAATCTACTGGTATGTAGAAAGAAGATTGGGAGAAGATGGATAGAAGAGAAAGGAGTATGTTTCGGATTTTCCTGGTAGATTGAGTGTTACTAATTGTGTTGGGAGAATCTATAGCCAAGGTACTATGGGAAAAGTTGGGGAATTTGTATCAGTCAAAGTCCCTGGTAAACAAGTTGTTTCTTCTAAATAAGCTATATCATATTAGGATAGAAGATGGATATTCTATGACAGATCATCTAAATGCCTTCAATACTCTAGTAAGTCAACTTGTCTCTGTTAATATTACGATTGCATAAGAAGATAAGTGTATTACTTTTTTTATGTTCTTTTCTAGAATCCTGGGATAATCTGGTTGTAGCAATTGGTAGTACCACTAAATATACATTGAAGTATGACGATGTAGTTTCACCCTTGTTATCAGAATATATGAGGTGGAAAATCATGGATAATCATAACACATGCTTTATTTGTAAGAGGTTGTACCCAGGATAAGAATAAAATTAAGTCTTCGGGGGGAAGATGTAAATATAAAGGTAGATCTAAATCCCCTGGAAATGTTTGAGGAAATTTTGGAAATGTGGTAAAGCTAGGCATTATAAGAAAGATTGCAGGTCTAAGAATGTTGATAAAGTAAAGGGATATGATGTTTCCTCTTCCACAGATGAAGGAGGTGATGTCTACCTAGCATCTACAGGTACACATGCAGATCGTGATGTATGGTTGATTGAATTAGGTGCATCATTTCATATGACTCCTCATAGGGAGTGGTTCAATGAATATGAAAAGTATGATGGTGGTGATGTATTCCTAGGAGATGATTCGATGACCAAAATTATGGGATGTGGAAGAGTTAAGTTGTTTCTAAAGATGGAAGGATTAGAAATATCCCTGGAGTTATGCACATTCCATATCTATCTAGGAGCCTAATATTTGTAAGTAAGTTGGATGATGTAGGTGTGGATACTTTATTGGGAAAGGGAATTTATAAGATGGTACGAGGAGAAATGGTGTTGATGAGGGGAGTTCGGTGTGGAAATATATACAAGTTATTAGGAAGAATTTATACTGATGGGTGTGACAGTTCTATTGTGCATGAGCAGAGAAATAAAGAAGATAAGATCCATACTATCCCTAGAAAGAAAACCATGCAATGACATAAAAAACCGGGACATATTGGAGAAAAGGGCCTTCAAACACTACACAGTAAAGGTATGGTTGAAGGTATGTCTAATTGCACCCTAGATTTTTATTTCTATGAACATTGCATATATGGAAAACATAATCGATTAAGATTCCCATTTGGTGCTAAAAAAACAAAGGGGATCTTAGAGTTGATACACAATGATGTGTTCATACATGTGCATGTTCCATCATTAGGTATATATGTGTATTATGGTTGATTCATAGATGATTTCTCAAGGAACACATGGATTTATTTTCTTACGAATAAATAAAAGGTATTTGATAAATTTAAAGAGTTTAAGGATCTGGTAGAAAATCAAACAAAGAAGAAAATAAAGGTACTAAGTGTTAATGTTTATGCCATTATTATAGTTCTTTTCATTTCAATAGATAAGAGCAACATAAGAACAAGATCACTGAGAAATACACATTCACAAGAGACACAACATTTATCCTGGGAAACCCTCTAGGGGAAGAAAACCCAACAANACAACATTTATCCTGGGAAACCCTCTAGGGGAAGAAAACCCAACAAAAACTTCCTTATCATAAATTGCCAATACAATGTCAAGAGATAACTCAAACCAATACAGATAGTCCTCTCCAAAAGATGCGCCACTCTTCTCCCTCTCCTTTTCCAGTAACATATCAGAACTTGTCTCTCAAACTGAGCAAGTGAGTTGTGTTCAAATAAGGCGCTAGCCTCCTTTATTTATACAAGTTCTGGCATGTGTGAAGTGTCTCTTCACTGGCAGGGCCGACTTCTTAATCTGGGTCTTCTTATTAACTGCTGGGGATGACTTCTTATTCTGCCTATTATAATTGTCTATTGACCAATCCGCAAAAGGGGATTTGGTCCTAATACAATTACTGACATGATTAATCCACAATGGGGATTAATCCTATAAATAATATATCAAATAATAATAAGAATACTCTTTGCAGTTACATTATTTCAACACTCTCCCTTAACAAGAAGGGTATTCTTCAGCAACATCATGCGAGAGAGGTCTGCATCATTAGTGGCATCAGGAGGACAGTATTGTCAATATCATCTTGGAACATTGGTTGGCATATTTACGAGTCATTGGAAGTTTTCTTCATCGACAACATCGTCATTCTTGAAAGAATGCCATCATCATCTACATCAATATGTATCAGTAAAAATGATACCTCATCACAACACTAGGCTGACACATCACAGTACTACACTGGATCAATGTCACAGCTGATAAGCTAGTAGCTCAGTGTCAGTCACATCTTGCTTTACGTCTAACAACTAGGTCAGAAGCAAGGTACACATCATCATCTTGCTTTACATCTAACAACAATGTCAGAAGCAAGGAATCATCTTGCTTTACGTCTAACAACTAGGTCAGAAGCAAGGAACACATCATCATCTTTCTTTACGTCTAACAACGAGGTCAAAAGCAAGTAATCATCTTGCTTTACGTCTAACAACTAGGTCAGAAGCAAGGAATACACACATCGTCTTGCTTTACATCTAACAACGAGGTCAAAAGAAATGACTCATCTTTCTTTACGTATAACAATGAGGTCAGAAGCAAGGAACACACGTCTTGCTTTACGTCTAACAGCGAGGTCAGAAGCAATGACTCATCTTGCTTTATGTCTAACAGCGAGGTCAGAAGAAAGGAACACACAACATCTTGCTTTATGTCTAACAGTGAGGTCAGAAGCAATGAGTCATCTTTCTTTACGTCTAGCAGCGAGGTCAGAAGCAAGGAACACACAACGTCTTGCTTTACATCTAACAATGAGGTCAGAAGAAATGACTCATCTTGCTTTACGTCTAACAGCGACGTCAGAAGCAATGAATCATCTTGCTTTACGTCTAACAACGAGGTCAGAAGCAAGGAATATAAATATACTCCCCTTTTCAGAGAGGGTCCTTTCGGATTATACCAAGCTTATCTCGAAAGTGTTCAAACTTTACACGAGATAGAGGTTTGGTCATCACATTAGCAACCTGTTCATCCGTGCTAATGTGCTGGAGCTTCAAGGCTCCTCTCTGTACCATGTCGCGGATGAAATGATAGTGGATCTCTATGTGCTTCGACCTGTCGTGGAATACATGATTCTCTGTCATCTTTATGCAGCTCTGGTTGTCACATAGAATCACGGTTGCTCTCATCTCCAAGTCAAATAGGCCAGTCAACAACTTTCGAAGCCATATAGCTTCGCAGCTAGCAGAACATGTGACAATGTACTCTGCTTCCGCTATGCTGAGAGCAATACTGGATTGCTTCCTACTCTGCCACGAGATCATGGCTGATCCCAAACTGAAACAACATCCGAAAGTGTTTTTTTTGTCAGCAATGCTTCCTGCCCAATCTGCATCAGTGTATCCACTCAATGTGAAGTCATGATCTCCATCATAGCTGAGACCATAATCCATTGTACCTTTAAGGTACCTCATCACATGTTTTGCAGCCACTAGGTGAACACGTCTGGGCTCTACCA